>CM076573.1:4184855-4443144 GCA_034641835.2 Pinus albicaulis | reverse complement strand
GTTCTGTAGTTCTTTAAGCATTCTGTTTCCTTTAACGCTGCATGAGTTTGGTAACATTCATTCTTAAAGAAGCGAAGAGATCTTTTTCTATTATCTATTTTGAATGTATGATTGATGTTGGGAAACAGGTGCTAAAGATTCCTGTGCAAAGGAATAGGGTCCTCAGTTTCATCATTTAATTTCTTCGTAATATGATTAGTAACAGGAGACAAAGCCGAAGATTCCCCGTCCATGGAATAGGGTCCCTGTTTTCTTTCTAACTATCTTTTTCAGCGTTGTCATTAGTGTCACAAAGAAACAAGTTCCTATTTGGAGGAATAGGGTCCGTTCCCCCGAGGTTGATTGTTTCCTTTCCTCACAGTGATTTTTCATTAGGATTCTTAAAGACCGTAATAGAGGAATTGTTTTCACTATAACATAAGTAGACTCTTACCTTTGTTAAAACAAAAGAATAATTAGATTTGTAATATCGATAGTTGTGTGACTTTTAATACAACATTATTTTTTGCATTTGGAATTGACATCTGTGTTTTCTGTGTGGGTTGTTCTTGTAATAAAAAAGACCTTTAAAAAAGACCTTCGGTTATATTTTGAGGGAGCTGAATTGTTAAATAATTAAAGCACTTAAAGCACCAACATTTTGGTGTCGTTGCTTAGAAGGCAATTATAGATTTCAAAAGCATTAATATTTTCTTTCTAGATGTGCAGATTGTATGAGAGGACGCGGAACCCAGAAGAAAACTAACCCTACAGGTGGCAAGGGCAAAGGAAAGGGAGGAAGAAAGACTTTCATTGACGAGATTGTATCAAAGGCTGAATCATCACAGAGATTAAGTTCTCGAAGACCAAAACTTCAGCACTCCCCTCAATCGGATTACAAAACAGAGGAAGTTGTGGGCCCTGAAAACATAGAGGAGCCGGTAATGGATATTAAAGGATCAACAATCAGTGCTGGAGAGTCAGAAGAAAGTGCTAGCAAATCAGCAGAGCACGTTGAGGAACTAATAGAGAGTGTTGGACGACCAGTGGAAAACATTGAGGAGCCAGTAGAAGATCTTGACGATCGAGCAAGTGCATTAGGAGAACAACCAATGGAAGGAAACAACAAAGAATTCTTTGGTGGAGGACGTGTAGATCCTGTAGGAGAAGGAAGGGATGAAAATTCTCTCTCTACCTTGGGATTTCCTATCAGTGATCTCCCTAGAGGAACAAATCCTATGAAGAATATTCCATTGTCAGCTTTACCTAACTTCCATGGTTTATCCTCTGAAGATCCGGATGAATTTCTTTTTGAATTTGATATATTATGCAGAAGTTATGATTATGTTACTAATGATCAAAAGTTGAAACTGTTTCCAGCAACATTAAAAGGAAATGCTTTAAGATGGTTCATGAGCCTTGGAAGTCAGGTAATCATAACATGGGAACAGATGAAACATAAATTTCTGCTTAAATATCAAGACTATTGTCGGACGAGAGAAAAGAGGGATGAACTATTCAATATGGCACAAAAGCCGGACGAGAATCTGGAGGACTATGTAGAAAGGCTGCAGTATAATCTACAGAGATCTGATCATCCGAATATAAGTAAGGAAATTCGCAAAACAATATTACTTAGAGGATTAAGGGATGATTTTTTAGACATGTTAAACATGCTTGGCAAGGGAGATATATCTAAAGAATCATATGATGAGATTTTTGAACTTTGTAAAAGATGTTCAAGGGGAGCTGCAAAGAACAGAGTAAGTAACAGAGATCCCACCTATTCAAGAGTGCAGAAATCAGCCAGTGGGGGAGCAACAAGAGCTGAAATAGGTAATTTACTTGAAGAATTTAAAACTGAGATGTTAAGTTCTTTTGCTTCACAAATTGACACTTTGCAGGTTAAAAAGAAGCAGGCTGAAGCAGAAGCAGCTCTGGCTGTCTTTTGCCCGAAGTGCAGAGACAAACATCCACTAAGGAAGTGCCCATTGGACAAAATACCAATCTTCACCCTTTGTGAGAAAGATCATGAAACACAACAATGTCCATCTCTACCAGGAATAAAGGCAGCATTGCAGCCAACGGAAGAAGAAGCTGAAGCAGTTTACCTACTAACTCAAAGAAGACAATGGCAACCAAAAGGACAAGGTATGAATTCTAGTATGCCATTTAATCGTTGGAATAATTATTCTGCTTTTAGTCAAACAAATTACCCTCCCTTTAATCAAATGCAATACCCACCCTTTAATCAAATGAATTTCCCACCCATGAAACAATCTAACCCTCCCTTTGTTGATCCTGCAATGTGGACTCCTTGGCCCCCACAGCAGCCATCTTCTTTTAACCCTTGGAATTCAAATTGGAGAAGCCAACAACTCCCATATCCAAATCAATTTCCTCAATTTCAACAACCACTTCCTCTTCCTGTTGAACTTTGTAAAAGATGTTCAAGAGGAGCTGCAAGGAACAGAGTAAGTAACAAAGATCCCACCTATTCAAGAGTGCAGAAATCAGCCAGTGGGGGAGCAACAAGAGCTGAAATATGTAATTTACTTGAAGAATTTAAAACTGAGATGTTAAGTTCTTTTTCTTCACAAATTGACACCTTGCAGGTTAAAAAGAAGCAGGCTGAAGCAGAAGCAGCTCTGGCTGTCTTTTGCCCTAAATGCAGAGACAAACATCCACTAAGGGAATGCCCATTGGACAAAATACCAATCTGCACCCTTTGTGAGAAAGATCATGAAACACAACAATGTCCCTCTCTACCGGGAATAAAGGCAGCACTGCAGCCAACGGAAGAAGAAGCTGAAGCAGTTTACCTGCTAACACAAAGAAGACAATGGCAACCAAAAGGACAAGGTATGAATTCTAGTATGCCATTTAATCGTTGGAATAATTATTCTGCTTTCAGTCAGACAAATTACCCTCCCTTTAATCAAATGAAATACCCACCCTTTAATTAGAT
Source organism: Pinus albicaulis (assembly GCA_034641835.2). NCBI lineage: Eukaryota > Viridiplantae > Streptophyta > Pinopsida > Pinales > Pinaceae > Pinus > Pinus albicaulis. The sequence goes on along the minus strand of CM076573.1, from coordinate 4,440,197 downwards.
GAACTTACCACCCATGCAACAATCAAACCCTCCCTTTACTGATCCTACAATGTGGACTCCTTGGCCCCCACAATATCCATCTTCTTTTAATCCTTGGAATTCAAATTGGAGAAGCCAACAACTCCCGTATCCAAATCAATTTCCTCAATTTCAACAACCACTTCCTCTACCATCAAATTCTCCACCAAATAATCAAATGAGACCCCAGCTACCTGTGCAACCAAATCCTAACCCCAATAATAAAGTTGTGCAAGTCATTGATATTCAGAATCAGCCTATATTTCCTACTATGCAATGTAATGATATTCATTTGAGATCCGAGAAAATAGTATAACCTATTATTGATGACATAACCTCTTCTGATTCTGATAAAGAGGAAACTGAGAAACATAAGAAAGCACAACCACCCTCTAACAAGGGTATTGAAATAACAGAACCACCATTCCCCGAGCGTTTAGTTTTAACTAGAACGCCTGAAACACCTGCTTTTAATCTTTTAGGGGAATTTCAAAACTTGTATGTTAAAATTCCACTTTTACAGGCACTGAGAGATGTACCAATTTATGCCAGAACCATAAGGGACATTTGTGTTAAGAAACCTGGTAGGAAAACTAAAGATCCCCTTACAGTTCATGTGATGGGTGACTTATCTGCATTAATGTCCGGAAAAACCCCTCCTGTGAAATATGGTGACCCCGGCCATCCTACCGTGATAGTTCAAATTGGTAAAACAATGATTCCTCAAGTTCTGGTAGATCTAGGTGCTGCAATAAACATTATGACTCTTGAAACTTCACAGTTGTTACAGCTAAATAACACAATCAGAGATACACCAACTATCCTAGAGTTAGTTGACTGTTCTACAATTAAACCAGAAGGAGTTGTTGAAGATCTAGTTATCTCAGTTGAATCCTGGAATTACCCAGCTGATTTTGTCGTATTACAAACTAAAACAAAGCTGGGGGGACATCCTTTAATTCTGGGGAGGCCATGGCTGGCCACAGCCGATGCCTTTATCAGTTGCAGATCTGGTTCAATGACAATTTCTAATGGTTATGAAACCAAACAGCTTACTCTTTATCCTCGTGCTACACCCATAATTAATAATGAAGATTCTATGTGGATGGATTATGATGATAATGCTATTCAACCCATTTTAACTATCGGACAAGCCTTAACTCTTAAAGACAATACAGAGGATGAAATAATTAATAATTTTATTTGTGAACCTTCCTCTGTAATTGCTAAAACACACAATCAATTGACTACAATTTTTGAAACAGATACCCAGGAAAAGATTGAATCTGAAGACTTATCTCAGACATTAACCACCATCTCTTTTTGTTGTTCCTTGAGAAGCAATTTCTTACATTGTGTACAAGAGGGCGTGCTCAAGACATTAAAGATTATGTCACAAAAATGTATATATGTGTCTCTGTTTCTTAACCCTTCAAAAGTTAGTAATATATCCCTCAAATATCAAATCTTTAGTAGCCATGCAATGCCATATTCCCTTTACACTGAAGTGAGCAGATGGAAGACAGGAAAAGAAAAGGATTTTAACTTGTCATGCTGCTTTACACAGAAACCGCCATTATAAAATCCAGAAGAAGTGAAAGACAAATAAGTTAAAGAAGAGGAGCGCCTATTAAGGATATTTAACTCTTAGACATATAAATATCAAGAGACCTGCAGCTCTATTCACTCTACTTTATTCACAAACATGTAAATGAAATGGAAACCAAGAAAACTCTTCAACATAAATGGAATATTGGAAACCTGCAAAACTTCTTTATTCATTCGATATTGCTCAGTACAAAATTAGCCTTCAAAGGTTCAAAACTCGGAACCTTCTTCCTTCTTTCAGATGTCTTTAAATACAAGTTGAACCAAAATGGTTTCAGTTATAAAACTGATTCTAACTGACTGTAACTACTTAACTACTTTATGTCACGGAGGTATATGCCTCGGTAACATGTCATTACATTGCATCATGTGATTTGAAAATAAAATAAAAGATGACAAATCCTAATCTAAAGGAACTGATGTTCCTGGAACAGCAACTGATTCAATGATTTCTTGCGGCTGTACGGTCACTTGTGGCTGTTTGGCGGGAAATCCTTTTTCTGTATCAATAGTAAATTTCTTACATTCCTTCCAGAGCTTGTCTTGAGTTATTGGAGCATTCTTATAACGATGATATTCTACTGTGAAGGCAACAATATGACTGTGAGTGAGGTTACTTGTAAACAACGTTTTCACCATCCACAGTAGAAGGAAATGTCTTTGTAAGAAATTGAAGACTGTCTCTCCCTTTAATATCTGCGTCTTCTCATGTCGACCATCTGCTTTTCTTTTTGCAAACACCAACTGATCTTCATAAAACTTCCAGGACATAAATTCACCTCCTTCCTTCCAGCATGATGGCAAGCCAGTTCTTATCAATTTATCAAATGAAATGTCAAATTTCTTAATCACCTCTTTGATTACCTGTAGCTGCTTCTCTGATGCTTTCAGAAGATCGTTTTTAATGATCATCTTGCTTACTTCCTCAGCATAAAAATACCTGTCTTGTATCCCCATCTCTTGCAACTCCTCATCTGTTTTGGAATTAATAAAATTCATGAATCTTTTGGCTCAATTTGATCTTTTGATTGCAGCTGGCTTGTCTGATGACAGTTCCTTTTCGTGATCAGCAACAATGCCTTTCTCTCTGGCAATTACTTGTATGGAATTCCATTTTGCTTGTATTTCAGAAATGATCTCATTCCAGATGAGATCCTTAGCTTTAATAAGGGAAATATTTCCCTTCAATTTCTCCTTGAGTTCCTTAATTTCCTCTTCAGCTTTATGTATCTTCTGCTCATTTTCACCTGCCTTTTCTTCCCATCCTTGCATTAATCTCAGAGCTGTATCCTTTTCAGACTGGGCCTGTTTGCAGTCTCTCTCCGCCATTTTTAGCTCTGTATTCAATTGAGCAACTTTAACCTGTGGATCAGCCGTACCTGCAGAAAAATCAAAAGTACAAGTGTGATTCTGAATTTGATTTTGTAAGGTTATGGTTGTTTGCTTCACCTTATCAAGCTCTTCATCTTTCTTTATCAATTGTTGTCGCAGCTCCTCTTTTTCCTTTTCTACCTCTGCTACTTCAGCTGCCAGCGAATTCTCTGCAGCTGGCAATTTCAGCTTCTTCCTTAATGAAGATATTTCTGCCTCTGCGCCCTTCATCAGTTTGTGCATTGCGCTCTTATCATTTGGATCAACGCCAATCTTCATTATGATTTTCTTCAGTTCTTCATTTTGAATAGTCAATGCTCTGGCATTGGCTTTCTCCATCTTGCACTGTTTGACAACCTTAGCAAGCATATTCTCTATCTTGACTGATGTAGCATGAGTCTTACCTAAATCATTAACAATTAACTGACCTGTTTGCATATGTAGATTCATCTTGTCCCACAAGGGGATCTTCTTTACATCCATAACAATATTCACCTCCTTAAAACTGCCTGAGGGTCCCAGAGACATCCCTGTCGGATGCGATAGCTCCATTTTGAACTGGTCTTTCTCCAAATCCATTACAGTCAAAAGTCTTGTTTGGTCAGCAGATACATGATGTTCTGCTTGTATCTCTATATTGGCCTTTATTCTTTGATTCTTTTGTTCAATTAGGGAGAACACCTGCTTCATGGAAGGAGCCTTCTCTAACTGGAGTTCTGATCTGCTAGGAGATGAAGCACCCTGTTCTTCACTGACCTGGAGAGTGAAACCAGGTGAATTGGAGGAGTGATCTTCTGCTAATTTAGTCCTTTTCTCCTCTCGGGGCTCTTCCTCATCAATCTCAATAACATCATCTCTCACTCTCTTGCCCATCTTTTCAAATATTACAGGAGTTTGAATACTAATCCGTGATGAACTTGGCCCTCCTGGATTAGCCAACTTTTCTAAATCTGGTTTACTCACATGAGTAAAAGCAGCATAACCGTTCTCGACCCTTCTCTGTGAAATAATCGCATGTGGGTCATAGGCCCACTTCTCTCCTAATAATAACTGTGTTTCTTCCAACATCCTTGTCACCTCCTCATAAGCTTGCCTTGTGTTAACAACAAAAGGACCTACACTCATGGGCAGCTTGTACATTAACCCCTTCTTCATTGGAAGAAAATGAATTTGATCCACATTGAGACTTTGCCTTATAAATTCCAGAGCAAACAGTCTCATGGGAACAAATGTTGGAAGCCTATAAGGCTCAACACCAACTCCATATAGCCTTATTTCAGAATGGTCTTCAAAAACAAACCAGTCTCCATATCTACAATTAGGTCCTAATTGCAAGAACTCCCGAGCCTTTGGCAAGAAACAGGGAGGCCGAGTTCCATTGAGAATTCTATAAGCAGTGGTCATAAAATTTTCCACAAATTCAAATAAACCAGCTTCATTTTCTTCTCTTCTGATCAAATCAGTCCAAAGTAGAACTGACTGCTTATTCTTGTTGCTATCCATTATATTCAAACCAATACCCATAAACTCTTCCACATTCTGGTATAAAAACAGGTAAACAATTAATGAGGGAAATCTAAAATAACCTGTTAGTGGGAAAGAAAGCAACTGAGAATTCACCACTTCTTGCCAAAAGGACGGAATATCTAACACCACTCCTGGTTTCATCATAAGAGTAAAAATCCCCAGAGCTGCTTTGTCAACTTCGCCATCATCTTCTCTCCCCAGAATCTCCATAATACAGCTGAGAACTAACCTGTATTGAACATTAAAAGCATCCAAACCAAACTTTCCCGAACCAAACTTGGTCTTCGCCGGACTCGGTACCAAAAATGACATGCAGCGGTTAAATTCTTCAATTGAGAGCTCCTCAAAGTATTGAACCAGCGAATCTTCTGAGAATTGCAAAGGAGAATCATTCTCCGGGAAGCATAATGCCTGACGCATTAATTGAGCTGAAACCTGCAAAACACTTTCTCCCTGAGAGTTCATGACATAACATTTACCGGGATACATGGACGAAACCAACTAGGAAATAAATTCAGGAAAAACATGGGTCTTAGGAATACAGGCGAACAACACTCCAGAACTCTGCATAGCGGAAAACACAGGTGACTGGTCGGTGTTGAAGGTCACTTGATAATGCAAGAGAGGGTGATTGACAGAGGAGGCAGTATCACGGACGTCTTTCTCACTATCTAGGAGAGGACTCAGAGTGGACAGACCAGACACGGACGCTCGTTTGGCCATGGCTGACGAGAATTTTGAAAACAATTCGGTGCGAAGGTGGCGGGACGGGGTTTAAAACAGGACAACAATCACAAATGAACCGCAACGGAACGGAAAACTCGACTTTATAACAATGAAAACCGCAATTAATGCAAAGGTGACGTGGGACGACATGTATGCTGTTTTGCCAACTGTTTGACACTTCAGAGAATGACGTAATGCGGGGGGTCCGTGAGTACGGCCGAGACCTTCAACCCATACCCCCCGCAATCCATCGGAGCCGTTGATCAACGATTCTCGTAGATCTGACTAGTCAACTGCGGGGGGTCGGGTTTTGATAACCGGCGAGCAAGTTGACCCCCCGCAGTTGCTAATCCAAAAGCTTCTGCGCGTGATCGCGACTTCCGCTCCAGAAGTTGCTCGAACTTTATGATTAATAAAAGATATAACAATCTAAAGTTTGCCGCTCCACAAATCAAAATGATAATGGAAACACAATGTATTACTTCTTCGTATTTCTCCTATACTAAAGTATAAAACATTATACTATAGCATATTTTGGATCTTTTAGAAATATTTTTTCAAAAACATTTTTCTTTTTCCAAAATTTCAAAACTTAACATAAAAAAGAATATGCGGATAGAATGATCCACAACATCTGGCTCCACCTGGGGATAGTGTTTTTACCACGAAACACTAAGAACCTGCAGATTAGTGCCTTCACCTCGGGCATGGAGTCAAAAATTGCTTGATGAAAAATGTACAGTGAACACTCCGGATATATACAATGATGAATCAGTAACTGCTTAATGTCGGAAATAATGCTTGAGATATTGCCCATTGACAGGCATATCCAACATTTCTCCTTCCAAATTTTCCAACACGAAGGTGTTATTTCCTCTGATTTCACTAATTTTGAATGGGCCATACCACAAGGGGTCAAATTTCCCGTGTTTGCCTTTATCTTCCCTTCGTGTATCCCATCTCAAAACTAAATCTCCTTCCTGAAACAAAACTTCCTTTGCCTTTCTATCAAACACTACCTTCATCTTTTGCTAATAAGTGAGCAAGCGATCCTGAACCTGATTTCTACTTTCATTTAATTCCATCACATTATTCATTCTTCGTATCATGGGGTTTGGTTCTGCTTGAGCATCTTGGAGGAAAGAAATTACAGGTTTTACCAATTGTGTGGGAAATAAAGCTTGAGTGCCATACACAAGCTCATAAGGTGACTTGCCAGTAGACCTCCTTGTGGTCATCCTTGTTGCCCACAAAGCGAAGACTAGCTTCGTGTCCCAATTCTTCTGATTCTCACTGATTGTTTTCTTCAAAATCCTAACCAATGTTTTGTTAGAGGATTCTGCTAATCCATTGCCTTGCGGATGGTAAGCTGTGGAGTGAGACAACGTCACATTATAAGTTTGGCAGAAATTGATAAACCTGAGTGAACTGAAAACCTGAGCATTATCTGTCACAATCTTCACGGGGCATCCAAACCTGCTGAAAATGTTCTCCTCCAAAAACTTCATTACTACCACATCATTGGCTTTCCTGGTGGGAATTGCCTCCACCCACTTTGTAAAATAATCTGTAGCAGTAAGAATCCATTTAAATTGCCCGTTGGATGGTGGATTAATCTCTCCAATGAAGTCCAATCCCCATTGTCTGAAGGGTTCTTCAACAAAGACAGGAAGAAGAGGTAGGGGAGCCAGCTTTTTCTTCTCTGCAAATAATTGGCATTTTTGACAGCTTCTGACTGCCTTGTAAACATCTGAAAACACAGTCGGCCAATAAAAACCTGATTTGAATATTTTGTGAGCCGTTACCTTCCAGCTGTAATTCCCTCCACACAGGCATTCATGATACTCTTCTATCACTTCTTGAATTTCTTCCTGTGTAAGACACAACAACAACATACCAGCTGGATCCTTCCAATATAATTTTGCTTCTATTATAACATAAGGTTGTGCTTTAAGTTTCAGGGCTCTGTATTTTGCTCTATTAATGGAAGGTGGACATGACAGAAAACACAGATAATGTACAATATCCTTATACCACTCTGAATAGAGAAATTTATACTTAACTGCTGTTTTTGATTGACTGTCACGCGTTTCTTCATTTGCTTCTTCTACGGGGGCCAGCAAATTGATTCCCAGTGCTTGGAAATTGGATTCTGTCAGTAATTTGGCCAAACCCAATCCTTTAACCAGCTTGGTTGGCTTTATATCTAAGTCATACTCCTGTATCTTTGCGATCCATTTTCCTCTTTTACCTTCCACATCACTTTGTACGAGCACATCTTTCACGGCCGAATTAGGAACATATGCCAAAATCTGAGAGTGAAGAACATAAGTTCTGAAAGCCTTCAATGCCTTTACCAGAGCATACACCTGTTTCTCTAATATGTTGTAATTCAGTTCTGCATCACGGAGAACTTTGCTGAAGTATGCCACTGGTTGTTCCTGCTTCTCTTCATTCCTTTGTAATAAAACGGCTGCAATAGTTGATGGAGACGCAAATGAAAAAATTTGAAACGGCTTCAAATAATCTGGACTTACCAAAACAGGAGCTTCTTTTAAAGCCTCTTTGATTCTCTGAAACGATTCCCTCGCCTCCTTGTCCCATCTTACCTCAGCATTCTTTTTTAGCATGTCAGTAATATTTTTAACGATTTCAGCATAATTTGGGACGAACCGTCTCAGGAAATTAATCTTTCCAAGGAAGCGCTGGATATCCTTTTTACTTCGTGGCAGGGGAATTGTCTGAATGGCTTCAACTCTGGCAGGATCAATCTTCACTCCTTCCTTCGAGACAATGTGGCCTAATAATTTACCCTCCTCCAGGGCAAATAACGACTTCTTCGGATTCAGCGATAAACCAAACTTTCTGCACTTCATGAAAGCCTTCTGTAAATGTTGTAAATGCTCCTCATCAGACTTTGAAAAAATTGTGACATCATCCAAGTATACCACTACAAACGTGTCTCCTACAAATGCGATATCCATCGCCCTTTGAAATGTGGCCCCTGCGTTCATCAAGCCAAAAGGCATTCTGGCGTACATGAACGTTCCCCAAGGCGTAGTGAAAGCGGTTTTCTTCTGATCCTCCTTCTCCACTGCTACCTGATTATAACCTGAGAACCCATCCACCATAGACAATCTATAAGCGCCAGTCACTTTCTGCAAGACAAAGTCCATTTTCGGCAGAGGATAATTGTCTTTTAATGAAGCCCTGTTCAAGTTTCTGAAATCCACGCATAACCTTATCTCTCCATTTTTCTTTCGAACGGGTACAAGGTTAGATACCCAATCTGAATACCTTAGTGGGACAATTATCTTGGCTTGCAACAACTTCTTAATTTCCTTCTCGATTGGAGCCAATAGCAATGGATTAATCTGTCTTAATTTCTGTTTATGTGATTTAACTCCCTCCTTGAGTGGAATCTTGTGTTGTATAATGTCCTTATCATATGTTTTCAAATCATCATACGACCAAGCAAAAACATCCTTAAACTGTTTAAACAACTCAACATACCTTTCTTTATATTCCTTCGGAAGCCCCTTGAATAGTTTGACCATCTTAGGCTCTTGTGGAGTACCCAAATTGCAATCCTCCACTGGCTCGTCTTGGTTCTTCTGCTTTTGATCCACAGCAACATCATTAGCCCCGAACAATCTTTCAAGCGGTACTAAGCCTCTGGGTAAGACGTTGTCTTTTAACTGAATAATTTCCCGTCCACCAATTTCCTTTTGAAAAGTCTTTCCAACCAACTCGTCCTCATCACTTTCCAGATCAATTTGATGATCCTCAAACTCCTCGGTCATCAACAAAAACTGCTTAATCTGCTCATCATCTTCGAAGACCTGCCAATGCTTAACATTATCAGGAATTGACGGCCTATGTCTCATTTCTATCTCATACCTTAGTTTCACGCTGATAGGAGGTTTGAACGTACTTGCTGCAACTGCAAGTGAATCTTCCAATCTGTTTTCTTCTCTCGGCACAAACTGCAAATTGAATGCTTCAAAATAATTTTCAATCAGATCCCATACTTCATTCCGGTATGCTCGTAATCTAGGATGCTTGGTTTGACAGGAATTCTTAATCTGCCTTATAATTAACTCTGAATCTCCAAACACAGACATAGCTTTAATCCCCATCTGCTTAGCTGTCTGCAAACTAATAATTAATGCCTCATACTCTGCAACATTATTAGTAGACTCGAACTCCAATTTGAAAGAAAAAGGCACCAAATTACCTTCCGGAGAAACAAAGATGAAACCCGCTCCAGTACCTTCTTTGGAAAATGCCCCATCAAAATAACACTTCCACGGCTTTTCTGACTGTAATTCCTTATGCACAATTTCTGACTCAAACTTCCCCTGAGATTCCTCAGCAAATTCTGCAACCTCCTGCAACATGAAACATGATAGATCGTCCTTTTCCTGACCATAAATTGGTGAATTAGTGGCCTCTTTCTTGGTGGCAGTCTTTTGGAATCTGGTCTCTCTATACAATCTTCTCTCTTCACCATTAAAAACGGGAATAATAGCATACGTAAAGTCCAGCTTCAAAACTCCTCCCAGCTTCGCTCCCCATGACCTAGATAATAACATTCCAAACCTGGCTAGAATATCTGCCACTACAACATCCATCATAATACTTTTGGCTGGGATTTGAGCCAATGAAACAACCATATCTTTAATAAGGCCTACACACTTAACTCTTTTCGAGTCAAAAGAATAAAGATCTCTGTATGGCTTGGTAATTTGTAAATTTAACTCCTTCATCACACTCAGTGGCATCAGATTGTGTGATGCTCCAGAATCCAACATACAATTGTGCAAAAGGAAATCATGCAAGAGAAGAGATATATAAAAAGGAGGAACAGACGAATCTACCTCTTCCACATGAGGTCCAAACGTCACCACTGGCTTTTCTTCTTGCAGATTGACTGTATCACTCACTTCATCAGGCTGTGTCAGATTGATAAATTCAGCAATTTCTTTTTTGTACCCCGGGGTTTTCATGAGTTCAAGAAGAGGTACTTGTATCTTGACTTTTTCTAACTCTTTGGATAGACTGAAAGTTTGATTTGATCTTGTCAACTTTTCAGAATCTTCTTGATCTTTTTTAGAATTTAAACTCTGATTAGAAACTGTGACCACCTTCTCCAAAATGTTAGAATCTTTTTCTTTCACCTGGGATGTTTCAGCTTGCTGCTTACCTTTCTGCAGTGGAGTCGCCTTTGCAGCAGGGGCTGTTTCCGGTTCTTTTTCTTCATTTTCTTGCGTCCTCAACCTCTTTTTCGACCTCAAGTCGTATTTTTTATGCAACTCGGATTGCATAAAATCTGTGAATTGTTTACAATAATCATCCATCTCTTCTTGATCAAATGAGGGTTCAGCTTCTTCCTCTTCCTTCTCCTCTTCTTCATCAATCTCTTCTTTTGTTTCATCATCCTCCATATATACAGCAGAAATTCGAGCATCATCCTCTCTATCATCATCTTCGTCTGCTGAACGCGACGGGGCTGCTTCTATGTACAAAGGTGCTTGCACCTGATCCTGATCCTTCCTTTCTCTTTGTAGAATCTGCAAAGGTTGTTTTTTGAATTGAGGATTAAAAACCCCCCTGTTCTGTCTGGCAGGCTTGCTATCTATCTCCAACTTTACCAACTTATTTGAAAGATTCTTAATAACCTTAGTCATGTCTTCAATTCTTTGATCCTGAACGGCTTCACTCATAAAACACTGCTATACAAAACTGCAATGACGAGACATATTTTGCTTCTAATCTCCGGGCTTGTACGGTTTAAAATCTGTTCCGGCGTAGAGACCTTTACTCATAGCGTGAGCGAAATGCGGTTCAAGCACCAGCAAAAACAACCTGCTCCAATCGGAGGGGTTTACCCTTTCTTCAGCGAGGAGCAAACTATTATACAATTTGTTGAATCTCCTAACAAATCGTTCTTTATTTCTTCGGATTTTTCTTAATGGCATTAAATTCCTTTCAAAGAATAACCATGGTCCCACAATTAAATGACCTGTTTGCATATGGAGATTCATCTTGTCCCACAAGGGGATCTTCTTTACATCCATAACAATATTCAACTCCTTAAAACTGCCTGAGGGTCCCAGAGACATCCCTGTCGGATGCGATAGCACCATTTTGAACTGGTCTTTCTCCAAATCCATTACAGTCAAAAGTCTTGTTTGATCAGCAGATACATGATGTTCTGCTTGTATCTCTATATTGGCCTTTAGTCTTTGATTCTTTTCTTCAATTAGGGAGAACACCTGCTTCATGGAAGGAGCCTTCTCTAACTGGAGTTCTGATCTGCTAGGAGATGAAGCACCCTGTTCTTCACTGACCTGGAGAGTGAAACCAGGTGAATTGGAGGAGTGATCTTCTTCTAATTTAGTCCTTTTCTCCTCTCGGGGCTCTTCCTCATCAATCTCAATAACATCATCTCTCACTCTCTTGCCCATCTTTTCCAATATTACAGGAGTTTGAATACTAATCCGTGATGAACTTGGCCCTCCTGGATTAGCCAACTTTTCTAAATCTGGTTTACTCACATGAGTAAAAGCAGCATAACCGTTCTCGATCCTTCTCTGTGAAATAATCGCATGTGGGTCATAGGCCCACTTCTCTCCCAATAATAACTGTGTTTCTTCCAACATCCTTGTCACCTCCTCATAAGCTTGCCTTGTGTTAACAACAAAAGGACCTACACTCATGGGCAGCTTGTACATTAACCCCTTCTTCATTGGAAGAAAATGAATTTGATCCACATTGAGACTTTGCCTTATAAATTCCAAAGCAAACAGTCTCATGGGAACAAACGTTGGAAGCCTATAAGGCTCAACACCAACTCCATATAGCCTTATTTCAGAATGGTCTTCAAAAACAAAACAGTCTCCATATCTACAATTAGGTCCCAATTGCAAGAAATCCTGAGCCTTTGGCAAGAAACAGGGAGGCCGAGTCCCATTGAGAATTCTATAAGCGGTGGTCATAAAATTTTCCACAAATTCAAATAAACCAGCTTCATTTTCTTCTCTTCTGATCAAATCAGTCCAAAGTAGAACTGACTGCTTATTCTTGTTACTATCCATTATGTTCAAACCAATACCCATGAATTCTTCCACATTCTGATATAAAAACAGGTAAACTATTAATGAGGGAAATCTAAAATAACCTGTTAGTGGGAAAGAAAGCAACTGAGAATTCACCACTTCTTGCCAAAAGGATGGAATATCTAACACCACTCCCGGTTTCATCATAAGAGTAAACATTCCGAGAGTTGCTTTGTCAACTTCGCCATCATCTTCTCTCCCCAGAATCTCCATAATACAGCTGAGAACTGACCTGTATTAAACATTGAAAACATCCAAACCAAATTTTCCCGAACCAAACTGGGTCTTCTCCGGACTTGGTACCAAAAATGACATGCAGCGGTTAAATTCTTCAATTGAGAGCTCCTCGAAGTATTGAACCAGCGAATCTTCTGAGAATTGCAAAGGAGAATCATTTTCCGGGAAGCATAATGCCTGACGCATTAATTGAGCTGAAACTTGCAAAACACTTTCTCCCTGAGAGTTCATAACATAACATTTACCAGGGTACATGGACGAAACCAACCAGGAGATGAATTCAGGAAAAACATGGGTCTTAGGAATCTGTGGCAAACACTCAGAACTCTGCTATAAGCGAGCTCTGAGTGACTATGGCATATAGTATAAAACATTATACTATAGCATATTTGGATCTTTAGAAATATTTTTCAAAACATTTTCTTTTCAAAATTTCAAAACTTAACATAAAAAGGATATCTCGAATTAGAATGATCCACAACGCATCACCTAAAAACTGCTTGGTCAATTGAACCTGGCAAAACATTAAACATAAATCCTGATCTAACAGTTGTTGAAACACAGCAGTTAATGAAGTTATTACGTGAAAATAAGGAAGAATTTGCATGGGATTACACGGATATGAAAGGAATCTCTTCTGAATTATGTACTCACCGAATTTATATTAAAGAAGGATGCCAACCAGTCTGTCAACCCCAAAGACAAATGAACCCTAATTTAAGGGAAATTGTTAAAGAATAACTTCAGAAATTGCTTAATGCAGGATTTATATACCCCATATCTGACAGTGAATGGGTTTCCCCATTGGTAATAGTTCCTAAGAAAAACGGGAAATGGAGAGTGTGTGTTGATTACAGAGCCTTAAACAAAGCTACTCAAAAGGATCACTTTCCTTTACCTTTCATTGATCAGGTGTTGGATAGTCTGTCAGGGAAGAAATTATTTTCTTTTCTAGATGGATTTAGTGGGTATAATCAGAATAGAATTGCACCCCAAGACCAAGACAAGACCACTTTCACTAGCCCTTGGGGAACTTTTGCTTATAGAGTTCTTCCATTTGGGCTATGTAATGCACCGGCAACTTTTCAGAGGGTTGTTATAGGAATTTTCTCTGATATGTTGAATGACTCTATGGAAATATTTATGGATGATTTTACTCCTTATGGTGTGTCTTTTGAAGATGCATTACAAAATCTTGAGAAAGTACTTAAACGATGTATACAAGCTCACCTCTCCCTAAGTACTGAAAAATGTCATATGATGATGAGTGAAGGAGTAGTGCTTGGACATTTTATTTCATCTCAAGGTATTCGGGTAGATCCATCTAAAATATTGGTCATTCAGAATCTTTCTGTTCCTAAAACACAAACTGATGTGAGAAGTTTTCTAGGACATGCTGGATACTACAGAAGATTTATTAAAGATTTTTCTAAGATAGCTTCTCCATTATTTGTGTTGCTTATGAAAAATGTTGAATTTAAGTGGACTAATCCTTGTCAGAAAGCCTTTGTAGAACTCAAGCATCAGTTATCTATTGCTCCTATTTTGAGGGGACCTGATTGGGCCCTCCCTTTTCATATATCTTCTGATGCTTCAGACACTGCAATTGGAGCTATCTTGGGACAAGAGGAGAATCATCTTCCTTATGCTATCTACTTTATCAGTAAGAACATGACCCCTGCTGAGCTTAATTATACAGTTACCAAAAAAGAGTTTCTTGCAGTAATTTATGCCATTAATAAATTTCGACATTATATCACTGGTTATTCTACTTTTGTCCACACTGACCACTCGGCTATTAAGTATTTAATGAACAAATCTGTCACAAATGCTAGAGTTACCAGATGGCTATTATTAGTGCAGGAGCTTGATATCACAATTGTAGATCGGCCTGGTAAAGAAAATGTGGTGGCTGATTTCCTTTCACGGTTAAAAACTGATAATAATATTCCAGTAGATGATTCTTTTCCTAATGAGTATCTATTTGCAATTTCTGCTCACTCTCCGTGGTATGTAGATATTGCCAATTATTTGGTTGCAGGAAAATTACCATCACACCTGTCATACAGAGAAAAGAGAAGAATTGTTCAACAAAGTGCCAGGTATAGCTGGATAAGTGGGTGTCTTTTCTATACAGGACTTGATCAGGAAATCCGAAGATGCATTAGGGAGGATGAAGTGTACGACATACTAAAATCTTGTCATGATGGCCCTTGCGGAGGGCATTTTGCTGATAAAAGAACAACACACAAAATTTTGAGGATGGGTTACTATTGGCCCTCATTATTTAAGGATGCAAAGAAATATGTGAGGGCTTGTGACAGCTGCCAGCGAATGGGTCAACCCAATCATAGAGATAAAATGCCATTAAACCCCCAGGTAGTTTCTGAACCATTTGAAATATGGGCCTTGGATTTCATAGGACCCATTAATCCTCCATCCAATCAAAGAAATTATATATTAGTCTCTACAGACTATATGACTAAATGGGTGGAGGCCAAAGCACTTATTAGAGCCAATGAAGAGGCTGTCCTAGCTTTCTTATTTGAAGAAATCTTCATTAGATTTGGAATTCCTAGAGAGCTAGTTACAGATGGAGGACCTCCATTCAATTCTCATGGTTTTAAGTCTACCCTTCAGAAATATCATATTCATCATAGAATGACTACACCATACCACCCCCAGGCCAATGGGCGGGTGGAAAGCACAAATAAAGTATTAGAAGCCATTCTAACTAAAACAGTGAAGGACAACCGGAAGGATTGGTCTCAAAGGCTCCCTGAAGCACTATGGGCTTAGAGAACTACTTGGAGAAACACTACAGGTTTTTCTCCCTATGAATTGGTTTATGGTAAAAATGTTGTTTTTCCTATGGAATTTGAAATTAAAACTCTAAGAACTGCTTTAGCTGTTAATCTTGATTTGACTGATGTGCAGATAGCTAGGCTGCAGCAGCTTCTTGAATTGGATGTAAAGATATTAGATTCCATTCACCAAACAACCATGATTCAACAACAAAGAATGAAGTGGCATGATAAAATTATCAAACACAAGCAGTTCCAAAAAGGTAATTGGGCCTTATTGTATGACTCTCGGTTTGAAAATTTTCAGGGTAAGCTACGTACACAATGGCTTGGACCATATGAAGTAGATGTTGTTTTTCCTAATGGAACAGTAAGACTTTTAACAATTGATGATTCTAAAACACCTCTACTAGTAAATGGTCATAGGCTTCGTTTGTACCAGCGCCCTGTTTCTAAAGAGGATTTCAAGGCTGCTTGCATGAATGATACACATTATCTTTTTCTAGGGGAGTCTTCTGCTCCTCACATCATTTAATTTTCTGCACTGTATTTCTAGCATTAGATTAGATTTAAAACTAATAATCCCTGTCAAGGGTTGGCATGTTACAATTGAATTTTGCAGATTATGGAAGAACTCATTAAGGAGGACAGATTCATCACAAGAAGATCTGAAGCTTCAATCACAGAAGCTTTGTTCCCTTCATTTCAACCTATTTCCTAGCAATATCCCTTTTATTACTTATCCCATTTCTCCATCTTTCCCTTTTTCCATTTTTTTTTTCCCCCACTTCTCCCTATTCCTGAAATATCATCTTTCAGCTAGTATTTCCCGTTGCTTATTGATGAAATTATCCCTTAGCAAGCACTTCTCCCACTTTTCTTAAACCCAAATCATTACATCCCATTCTCCTTATTTTTCCCTTTGCTGAAACACCACTTTCAGCAACATGTCATTCATTTTTCCATTGCTGAAACACCACTTTCAACAACCTGTAATTCATCTTTTCATTATTAAAACACCATTTCTTTCCTCTGCTACACAAGTTTTTCAGTTCTCCACTTTTATTCTTCAGATCCCTTGGGTGAATATTATTCAGTATTGAGCAGATCTTGATATGCTCCTGTTTCTACATTCCAGAGAAATTTAAAGATTCTTCCATTAATATCAAGCCATTATGAAGCACTCTATACTTTGAATTATAAAAACAAAGGTAAAAATATAAGGTATGTGGTTTTTATGTAATACAGTTAAATAATATTTTAAAGAGAGGATCTTGCTCATAATGATTACAATCCCTGCACACTTAAACATCATTTCATCATACGTAAGGGGGGAATTTCGAAAACTGAATCATCATTCCACACCATCCAATCCACCGTCACTCTTCATATCCATTATTTCCGCCGTCATTGAGACTCCATATCCTCTGTTGCAACGATTAGCCTGACCAAAGCCTGTGTTTTTGTTCTCTGCGCCTCTGCATGTGACTCAAGTTAGTAGCTATGGGAGGTTCGGCTATCATACATGAGCCTGGCTCGATAACTCTTCTTGAATTATTCCCGGAGGCCTACCAAATTTTTCAGCAGGCAGGATGGATAACATACTTCGAAAGGTTAGGAGAATTTGATCCTCAACAAGTTCTAGAGTTTGCGCAGAATTTTCAGGAAGATTACTCCGTGGTTCACGGGGTCCGAATTTCAGTCACAGAGGAAGATATAGCACAAGTTTCAGGGTTACCGGTCACAGGTGCTCGCTGGTTTAGCAGGAAACAAGTCATTTTAAATGCACAGCAGGACTTCCTTCTTCCAGAGGAACAGGTTGAGAATAAAGGCCGCGGTATAAGTCTGCATTCATTACCTCGCCCATGGCCAACAATAGCTGAATTCATCAAGCACTATTTGACTTGCGAGGGGCGTTACCAGGTAGTTTATCAACACGACTTTGTTTTAATGAATCATTTGCGGCATGGTCGATTAGTTAATATTCCTTATTATCTGCTTGGATGTATTAAAAACATGTCATATTACTGTAGACGGGTAAAATTCCCATCACTATCCCTTACCCATCATCGCTTATGTCAATTATTAATTCAGAGGGGTTTTGCTCAGCAAAATCCCCCTCTGAATAATCCACTCCTCCTTCTCCAACAAGCCGAAATTCCCCAACAAGCCGAAAGTCCCCAAGAAACTCCCGAAAGTTCTTATGAAAGGCAACTGGAAGATATCCCTGATCCCCCATTGATCCCATCTTCAGAACCAGTTGACCCACCCCCAAGTTCATCCCATTTAGCAGAGTCACCCCTTCCCACTGTCCACATCTCTAGCGATGACTCTCAAACATAAACACCCCCATCTCCCCCTACTCATAAAAGGAAGAGACAAACCCCAACAGTCTCTGTCTCAAAAAGACAAACAAGGGCCACATCCCAAGCTGCCACCTCTCCCGATAGCCCTTCCCCTAGAAAAGAATCTTCTCCTAAACAGAAAAGGAAAGTCACTGACTTTTCTCCTTTCCTACCTAGGAGGAAAATGAAAATGACTATTGAAGCTGAAGTCACTCCCATTTCCCCTAACCCCACGACTATTTTGTTAAAACTTCAATCCTCATCACCATTCCAAACCCCCCAACCATTACCCGTCTCGTCCTGTGGCACTGCTCCACAAGAGCCAGATGCCCGGGGTAATATGACATCGTTTACTACTCAAACAGTAACTGCTCCACAAGAACCAGTGACTCACTCAAAAGCTGAAACACAAGAACCAGCTACTGAGATGCAAAAATCATACACCAAGCATGATAATACAAGGAAACCAGCTGTAGCTGAAACACAAGAACCAGCTACAGCTGTGGATCAGCAGTCAACTCCAGCAAAATCAACCAACACACAGGGTTCACTCACCATGGCATCTTTATTGGAGGAAAATGAGTTTTTGAAGTCAGAACTAGAGGCCTATAAAAAAGAGTTGGTAATGGCAAGGGAAGCCTTTGATAGAGAATTAAATCTCTACATGTTGGCACATACAGCATCAACACAAAAGAATGACCATGTAAAGAATACATATGCCATGAATGTGGAAACATTTACCAACAGGCAGGATACAAAATAGTCAAAATCCCAGTGCCTGAGGCATCCACATCAGTTGCAATCAAAGAAGAACGCCCTACTATCACACAAGAACCAGTGGGGCCCTCAAAAAGTCTGGAAAAAGAAACCAAACCACAGATATCCTGCCCTGTGTTAGTCAGCTCAGCTACTCAGACGATGCCCCAACCCAGTACTTATAATGCCGGGACACAGACTCCACCATGGAAACAATTGCAAATAATGAATAACTGGAAGAAGCAGTATGCTGTGGATCAAGATAAAATATTACAACAGCATAAGTTGGCCTGGAAAAATCAGATGTATGCCAACTGAGATAATTGGGAGCAGACACTGCAACAGCTCAAGGATTCTAAGAAAGAAATCAAGGAATTAAAAGATAAATTGGTTTTGATGTTTTCATTAGTACAAAAATTGTTAGCCACCAGGAAACCTTCCTTGAATTATTCTCTGTTCCTTTCTGAACGTCTTGTTTATTTTCAATTGAAGGCAATTAAGGATGGGAGACCTCATGAGTTGCTCACAGCGGAACAATTTGTCAAAACATTTGCTGAGGCCCCCGCTAGTGACCAACATTTGTTATGTGAACTTTATCTTCATAATGAGGCTATGCCTGATAATAGAGAGGTCAACCTGAATCCAATTGTTGGTGATGTACAAATTAGGGCATTTGTTTCATTTCTTGCCAATCAAATTACATGGCAAACTGCTTTTATTGCAAGTAGGCATAATGAGGATAATCGCCTCCTTTGGATAAGACCGGAACCTTCAAATCCGGCCATTTTTGTAGCAGAATATCACCGATTTTTGCAGAAGCCAGGAATGCGCAGCTACATACAGCAACTGCAAGCCTCAACACTTCTAAAGTGTCATCAGTTAATCAGAGTCAAGGAAACTGCTGCCTTGAAGGCCAACACCATGTTCTGGCAACAGTCATGTAAGGAAAGACAAGAGTATAACCCTTTTAGCCCTGATAATCTTCAAACTGCACTATCCAGGGTACCAAACTACATCAGATGCATTCAACAATGTGCCGAGAACTGGATTGGTTATCATTTTCACTTCCCGATCTTATGGATGCCGGCAGAACGATACCAGTTTCACTACAAATTGGCTAACAGGGACGAGGCAGTAGCATGGCAGAAATTGCAGAACAACCAGGGATTCCGAGCTTCGACAGAAGCCACCTTCCACAGTTACTGCTTGAGCAACTTGCATGCAAAGAGTCAGTACTCAGACTCTGACTCGGACTCAAAGTTGCCTGAGGACATGCAACCCTTTCAGCTGGGGGGGATGTTAGGACCTCACAATGTACCATTTTTACCATACATGTTGACACCACCTTACCTTTTATAACTATATTTAAAAAGGGTTTCATTATCATTTTCATCCATTTTATCCAAAGGTATATGAAATCCTCCTCTTTACTATATATTTAATCTATTTACATATAATTCCACATTACTCTTATATTTCATCATTAATCGAAGGTAGATTGTTGCTAACACAAGTCTAAAAGATCGCAGATAATTTATGATAAGGAACGTGCTGTGCTGAAACAATCGGCCGTTGCTGAAACAATCGACTCCTTTGCTGAAACAGTCAGCGGGCACGTAAATTCCGTCACTACTCGTGATTTGCGATTCTGGAAGAGTATTTTGGGAACAATGGCAACAAGACGAAGACAAGCAAGAAAGTGGTTACACGGATTGTTCTGAAGCCAGTACTTTTTCTGTATCTGTTGTAACAATATTTTTCTATGGAAGAATAGAAGGACCCTGTTTTAAGATAGAAGAACAGATTTGGATAAATATAGATTTTCTCTGATGTAACTGTAATAGATGTCTCCTCTTTAAAAAGAGGAGACATCATCATTAGAAGGGGAGTTAGAAACTACAGGAGAAACATTTTTTTGAGCGGAAAGGAGCAAGACTCCATTGTAATGTATCATTCCTTTTTGATAGATGAATAAAGGTTTCTTTTGAGCGCTTCAATTTAACTCTTTCCCTGGGGAATCTTGTGAGAAGGAAAGGGCCCGCTTTCATCACAAGATTCACCCGATTGCTCCTGTAGTTTGTTGAATTTATTTATGATATTTGTACCTTAATTTAACTCTGTTTACTGAACCATCATTTGCATAGTTTTGTAGTTCTTTAAGCACTCTGTTTCCTTTAAAGCTGCATGAGTTTGGTAACATTCATTCCTAAAGAAGCCAAGAGATATTTTTCTGTTATCTGTTTGAATGTATGATTGATGTTGGGAAACAGGTGCTGAATATTCCTGTGCAAAGGAATAGGGTCCTGTTCCCCATTGGTTGACTCTCTTTTTCCTGCAGTGTGATTAGTATCAGGAGACAGGTGCTGAAGGTTCCTGTCCATGGGAATAGGGTCCTGTTTTCTTGAATTTATCTTTTCTACAGTGTGATTAGTGTCAGGAAACAGGTGCTGAAGTTCCTATTTGGAGGAATAGGGTCCTGTTCCCTGTTATGGTTGATTGGTTTCCTTTCCTGCAGGGTGATTTCCTTTCATTAGGATTCTTGAAAGACTGCAATAGAGGAATTGCTTCTACTGTAACACAAGTAGACTTCAGCTTTGTTAAAGCAGGGTGTGAATAGTTAGATTTGTGTGATTGATAATTGTGTGATTTTTACTACAACATTATTTTGCTTTTGGAATTGAGCATATCTAGTGCGTGATTGTCTTTGCAATAAACAGACCTTCCCGGGTTGACAATTTATGTGGAGCTTGAATTGCTAAAACAATTAAAGCGACTTAACACTCATCATTTAATCCAACGGCCCTCCGCCAATCGGAACGTTCCATTCGCATTGTTTTAAGTCCCACCTCCGATTGACTCCTGCCGATGGCTCGCCCCCGATTAACCCACAATCGTCGATCTTCCCCGCCGATCGGACGGCCCACGTCTAATCGCTTAATCGCACATCCCTGCCTCCCGATTGCGATTACTCTCCCATTCCGATTTGCGATTGCGATTCGTCCTTGGGTCCCACCATCAGTACTTCTGCTCGTTCATAAATAAAAGGCCTAGCCCTTTGTTAATTCAAAACTTTGGTTATATTTGTTTATTACAAAGGCCTTCCTCCCCATCGCATCGCGTATTTGTAATATGTCAATCCGCCTGCCCCCCCGCTCCATTCCGATTGCGATTATAATGCAGATCCCGCCTCCTTTCCCTCCTCTATCCCATCTAAAATATGGTTTCCCTTCACAAAGCATATATTTTTATTGTGTTCTATTTCTGCAGTATTTTATTAAAAAGTCAGAGAATAAAGAAATAATGGAAAGCGGAACATCTGAGGCCGAAGAAACAGAAATGTAACAGTCGCATCTTCAGCAATGATTCTAGAGGATCCACGCTACAGGTTTTGCCTCCGCACTGTATATCCGAAAATTTCAAGAGGAATAATGTAACGCAGCTCTTCCTTTACGAGAATATTATGAGCTCTTGGTCTTCCATCTCTAGTTATGATTCCTCCTCTTCCCATCAATCTATATTCCCACAAATTATGTCTATTTATTGTAAATTCCAATCATTTGCAAGAGGCTGAAAGTCTGAGGTCTGAAAACTCAGAAGAGGGGAATAGTGTGGCAGCGAGCTCTGTGCTCCGTTGTACAGTTTGGCAAGGAATTAATAAAGTGATGCAGCTCTGATTTGTGGGATTCATGTGGTATGAGTTTTAGCATATGTCTCATGAATCTTTGATTAACCGAGAGGGGGGGGTGAATCGCTTAATACATGCATTAGCCTTTTAAATTTTCACCAGAGTTATTTATGTTTTAATATGAAAAATCTTATTTTATAAATTAATATTAATTTATCGTGGACACCTGCCACTTAAGTTGAAAGAAGAAATAAGGTGACAGTCAATCACATCAACACATAAGAAGCACACATAGAGACAGCAGATGTAAGTGGAAACCCATAAAAGGAGAAAACCACATCTTATTATTGTTGTGATGCAAAGGCAAGCTCCAACTCCCTCTCACCACTGTTTTCTGCAGGCACCAACCTACAGGAGGCTCTATCCTCAATTCTGCAAGTTACAACTTGCAAGGAAGCACCAACTCCCTTCAATTTTCTGCAGGCACCAACCTACAGGAGGCTCCAACCTCAGTCAGCTACAACTGACAGCTATCAAGCTTCAACTTGATAGGGAAGCTCCAACTTCCTCAATTTAACAACCTGAATGTTTGCTGATTTACCTCTGATATCAGCTCTGTTCTGTAGCTTCTCTTTCTGCTCTTCTTTTCTTGATCTTCTCTGCTTCACTCTTCTGTATTCTGCCTTCTCTTTATTTACTCTCTCTCTCTTGTGCATATCAAATTGATATTATATATAGAGATTCTCACATGACTATTTGTATTTCTCAAGGAATTTGGAGTGATCAGTCATGACTCTTTGGCTTCTGTCTTCTTATTCCTTTTTCCAACTTAATTTTAGAATTACTACAATATATACCAATTTCAGGCTACAGTGGGATTTTGTCCTTTTCTTAGGATACTTGCCTTTGCATCACAAACAATAAAAAATATTTACATTTACATTTTTCAATTATATATTTCAGTATCACTCAGCTCTTCTTCTGAACTTTGGCTTTACTGGATTTTGTCTTTTTCTACTGCTGTCGAGTGGCTGTTATATATCTTGGTTCATCTCTGTATTTATTTATCTGTTCACTAGACTTGTGTGCATTACCATTTCTGTTCTCAAGCGACCTGTCAACATTCTCTGTTCATACATGAGTTTAAGCATAATTGTTTGAAGTTCACATTATAATTTCAGTTCAATTTTTCTTTTGTTCCATATTTCTGCTGCTGTCTCTAGTTCTTTTGTTCCCGCATGCTCTTGTAATAAACCCAATCTTCAGGCTTTTGTAATAAACCCAATATTATTACATATATGTTTCAATTTTCTTTATGCGTACTGTAACATATCAATGTATATAAAAAATCTTGAACTATATCCAAACCTTTGGATATATTAACCATTCCTTTCAAATTCCACGGGGGTTGATGACTAACTCTTGAACCGATATACGAAGCCTCCGGAATTACAGACTAATGCGTCTTATCATATAATATATATATATATACCAATCATATCACAGCGCTCGTATTATAAATTGAACCATTCCTTAATTCCGCGGGGGTAGAAAACTCGAGCAGAGAAGGGAAGGAGACCCCCCCGGAATGCATTACACATATCTCCAACTTATATATTATCACAGCGTTAACAAAGTTCCGAGGGGGTAGCAGACTCGGGAAGATAACGGAGGGGGACCCCCTCGGAATAAATGACGTCATCCTCAGCTTATATATTATCTCAGGACGTGGTTATAACTCTTTTAATATATTCCGTCGAACCTTATATTCAGACTTTAATACATCGAAAAACATAAACCAATTCATTTTGTATTACTCCGCCCCGGACCCACAGTTCAATAAAAAGCGTGCCACGTGTTGTTTGATCAATGGAATCGCTGCTCGTCCCAGCAATACCACCTGCGTACCAAAAGTGGTGCGGAATGGGGAAATCTGCTCTTGGAAATCCACTGGTGGTTTCGCTACAGTGTTAAACTATGGTTTACGCCGGCTGTACAATCTCCTCGCCCATTAACTCGGGTTCCGTCCTCCATGATTCAATTATACATATATATATAACATTTCATCGTATTTCAATGATATATATATATATATATATATATATTCGCCTCCGATGCGAAGTTTCGCTATCTACAATTTCAGTTATATATATATATATATATATATATATATATATATATATATATATATATATATTTCAACGCCGTTCTCGTCTCCTTTATATTCTTTGGTACAACAAACCTTCGTCACTCGCTTCTCTACTCTCTCGCTCATTTATCAGCATAACTAAGACTCGCGTGAGCAGATGCTCATATATTCATTTCCGTTGCCTCGTTATATCGTTCCCTCTCGCCGTACAGGTGCCTGTTATTTACTTCAAAATGTTCATCACTTTTCAATGTATTTTATTATTCGACTCCGCCTCCATTCAATTATATATATATATATATATATATATATATATATATATATATATAATGCACACTCCGCTATATCAATCGAATGTCAATTTGAATGCTAAGTGTTCTTAGAGCACCGCACGTCTGAATGTTGGTGTGTAACGCCCACCGTATAAAAGATTTTTCCTCTACCGCTTCTCACATCGTATCTCGTTCTCTGCCTCTATTCTTGGACTAACAACAAAGATAATGCCTCGTCTTCATTTGCTTCTTTGCTCTCTTTTGTATTTGTCGCTTCCTTTTCATTGTTGCCAAGATCGTTCTCATTTGCCATCAATGACAACATTTCCAACAATCTCTTTGTGTTTCATATGTACATTGTTATGTTACGATATTCATTCATAAACATTTCTAGTTGAATGTTTTCAAGTTAGAAAGGTAGAATCCATTTTATATGCTCTGCCTTGGGGAATCATTCATACTCTTTGTATTTTCTTTTGTTTGAAAAGGATCCATTTATTATGCCCTTTTCAGCTTCTCAATAGTCCTTCCACTCCATCTTATCTCAAACTAGATTGCTAAGTCTCCTGCCTATCTTGCCCCATGAAATACCCTATATCCTGATTTAATTCCTCAGTTCATGTTGTCCTTGTGTCCCATACATCCCTGAAAAATTTCAGTCATTTATCAAAACCCCTTTCACAGTCATATACCTAGCCTAAAATCAGTTTATTATTGTGTTATTGAATGTCTATTCTACGTAGACAGCCCTCTCCTATCCTTGTAGGGCTAGATACAAGGCTGAGCGTGGTTTAGTTGTTACCCTGATTTTCCTTTCAGCCTGAGGTTCAGATTGGGTGCTAACACCCCCCAAGCTTCAGTCCATGCACCTGAGTAAACAGATGGAGGGAGTGAAGGTTCAAGTTACGAGATCTAAGAAAGACTTGACTGGGATTTTACGAGATCTTATCAAAGACTCGAATTGAACAGGAAAGTGTTTCATTGTTTTAACGAGGTTGACACATTTAAAGAACTATCCTTAGAACACCTTGTTTCATTGTTTAAGGAGCTTGGCACAAGATAAGGAACTTTGCTCTGACAACCTTGTTTCATTTTTTAAGGAGCTTGACATAAGACAAGGAACTCTGCTTCGGCAACCTTGTTTCATTTTTAAGGAGCTTGACACAAGAAAACGAACTCTGCTCCGACCAGCTTGTTTCATTTTTTAAGGAGCTTGACACAAGAAAATGAACTATGCTCCGGCCGGCTTGTTTCATTTTTTAAGGAGCTTGACACAAGACAAGGAACTGTGCTCCGACAACCTTGTTTCATTTTTTAAGGAGCTTGACACAAGACAAGAAAATTTGCTCCAACCAGACCCAGTTTCATTTTTTAAGGAGCTTGACACAGGAAAAAGAACCATGCTCCGACCGACCTCATCATAACGAACAAGAATTCATCGCTTCCAAGAGTTCCACTCCTGATGGAAGGAAAACATCTTGGAAGTCAGGACCCAATGCCCCCAGCACCTGATGCACAATGGCACTATCACTGGGTACAGGCACGGGGTAGGTAGCCACATAGTTGACCTGCGGTGAGGCAGATACAATGGGTGGATAAAAACTAGGAAGGGATGATGGCGGGCCAGCTGCCATATCAGGACCAAAGAACGAAAGCTGATCAATGGTCACGATTTGTCCTTCATGCGGAAAACAGACCACACGAAAAAGGGAGGAGACAAGCGCTCCCATGGCATAGGTGTAATCGCGCCCCAAAAGCAGATTGAAATCCAAGGGGCTTGGAACAACCATCACGTCCATATGGACAATTTTACCTCCCAAAGTAACAGGTAACCTTGGAAGGACCCCTAACGGTTGACTAGTTCTTCTGTTAAATGCCAACAGATTCTGTGTAACAGGCGCAAGCGGCGGCGAACCGAAAGCTTGCCAAGTAGTTGAGGATAGAACACTGACAGATGTGCCTTCGTATATAATGGTGTTGGGTACCACCAGACCAAAAGCCTGTACTGTGATCTCGAAAGGCACATAAGACGGAAGGTGGTATCCTGAAAATCGATTCCAATCGAAGGAAGCAACCAAAATACTCGGAGGGGCTACCATCAAACCGAGATGGTCTTCCCCTAGTGTTACGATAGAAGAGGGAGCATCCTCCATGACCTCCATCTCGAAGGCGGGAGGAGTATCCTTCGGGACCTCCATCATGGAAGGTGGAGGAGCAGCTTCTTGTGGTATAGGGACAGGAGAATCTTTCTCCAAGTCCAAAGAATCTGAAGAAACCAGAAGGACATGGGGGGTGTGAGATCCACTCTCAACGGAAAAGACCTGGTGCTTCGCAGACGGGTCCAGTTCAACCGATCCCACGACCAATGGTTGGTACGGAATGGATTCCTGAATTTTAATTTCCGAGGGAGTGGGATCGACCAAGGATGACTCTTGACCAATCGTAGGATCATATGGTGGAGCACTCAAAGAAAGCCGATTATAACCAGCTGGAAGGCATGGTGTAGAACCGGTTAAGTTGTCCAAAACTCTCTTGGCTTCATCCATATACGGAAAAAGGTGAATGGCATGGTGCCCTTCACACAACTTACAGGGATTGGTAATATTACCCTGGTTCTTAGGAGTTTTACCAGCACCAGTTGAAGACGTGCCCCCAACCTGACTCCCGGAAGCCAAAGGAAATGGTGGAAGACCATTGGACCATACTTCGAATACCTTGGGAATGCCAGGGAAATATCGAAGAAGATGATCTCCTGTGCACAACATGCAAGGGAACTTGACTTTCTGCGGAGGGTTGGAAGGTTTATCAAGAGGAGATGTTTCGGAAGCAATAGCTGCAGCCTTAGCCTCTCTCTTATCGGACTTCTTCTTCTTTGTCTTCTTCTTATTCTTCTTAGCCACCTGGTTACTCGAATCCAGACTTTCACCAGGCGAAGTAGAAGAGGAGGACGCAGAAACAGGCGAAGAAGGGGAGAGGTCCACCTTAGAATCAACATGATGTTGTTCAGGCAGAGGAACTAATTAAACAGTAGGCAGGACATTCGAAACCACAGAGGTTGAAAACAACCACACAGGCAACCCAACAGTTAACCCAGGAAGGGACAACGTTGCCATGTAAGGAGCACCAACATTCCCAAAAAGAGGAAAATGACCTGGATTCCTATCAGAGGGGATTCCTGGGTTGGTGAACTCCGGAAAAACTGCCATCGAAAACGACCCAAAACAACACCCTAAGGAAACTAACTTTAACCAGGAATATTTCGTGGGCAGTTAATTTTTATGACATTGAAACAAAACTCTACAGTTTCATATTTTAAGAGTCAAGAAACGAGTAAAAGGTGACTCTATCTCTTTCAATTTTGAAACAAGCGTGAAAGGACAAGTGCTTGATGATCCTTTCAAATTAAAAGAGTCAGAAAAGAGCGAAATGACTACTCTAGAAATCTAGGCAAAAGGGTGTACCAAATAACCATGAACTGCTATATACACCTTGGTTTCAAAATGAAAGAGAAATCAACCAAGGACTTAACGTACGTGCAGGCAATCTCCCCAAATGTTGTGTCTGGTGTATCATGTGTATAGGGTGGCAGACTCGGATTCCTATGGATAAAGGATAGAAACCTAGTCAGGTCTCCCTTTATATACGCGATGGTACGGGGAGTACAAGTCCGTACTAGTGTTGTCTAAAGCCGAGAGGCGAACGACAGCTACTAGGTTTAAAGACATCAGAACACGTCTCTAGCCTAGACCACTAAATGTTGCGTTAATGTTTCAATGCTTCCTTAGGTTGATTGAATAAATTTTATAGTTGATCTTCAATTATGTTTCAATTTTCAGGCCCTAGCGAGTGTTATGTCTCAAAATCTCGTATATGCAGCTATGTGAGAAAAGAAATCTTTTCAATTCGATGAATGCTATCTAGTTAAGGGAAGAGCTTCAAACAATGATGCGACATAAAAAAACACTGCAAACGAAATCTTTTCCAAACTAGATGAATTTCACTATCCAAAAGTAATTTCAAACATTCAACGATGCAAACAATGCAATGTGATCTATGAAAAATCCTCTTTTTCGAAAACTATGCAATTGTAATCTATGCACAATTTCCTTTTTCCTTTCAAATGATAAGAATGCACTCAATGCATTTTTCGATGAAATGAGAATCTACTTAATGCATGCTTTTAATGAAAGAGAATGCACTCAAAGCGATTTCTAGTTTTCGATCATTAAACAATGTAATCTAAGTTCAATGATGGATCTCAAAAAACACTTTTCAATGCAATGTGATCTAATGCATTTTAACAAAAATAACACTTTGAGACGAAAACTAAATAAACGCAAATCTTCTTAATGAAGGATGAATGCAAAAGAGATGTAAACAAACACTAAGAATGCAATCGTTGTTTCAAACACTTTGTCACGAAATCCCTCAAAAGGTGACAAGACATATGCGGTCAAACACAAAGAGGACTTCCAAAGCAAGAGATCAAAACAAGGCATTCATTCCCTTTTACATCAAGCAATCATGGAGACAAGACATTTCAAACAATGAGAAATTTAATCTATGCTCATATAGAGAAAAGACCGGAAGGGAAAGACACACTGGTGAAGGATTCAGGGAAAAAGTCTCAATTTTCACACACCCTGAAATTGGCCCGACTTTGTCATTGGCAACTAGCGCCAACTGGCGCGACTTTCTCACTGAAAACTAGCGCCAATGCCCAATTGGCGTGGGTTGCTAACTGAAAACAAGTGCCAATGCGTGAAAATGAAAAAACAAAGAATTTCTCCTAACCAAGACCAGACTCACCACTTCAAGCAGAATCTAAAACAAACACAGAATCAAAGTACTGACCAAAAGAAACTTCCAAACAAGGGTAAACCCTAGCACCTATACGATATGGTGCGACTGTCTGGCTGTAATCCGTGCCAGACAGGGGATGGCGCGAGTGATGAACTGGTAACCCGCACCAATTGGCGCGACTGTCAGGGTGGAAACCATGCCAATCAAGCCAACCATGAAAGGATGAAAACTCGGAAAAACAGAGGTCAGATCTGATCCTCTGGGGCTGAACCAAAAGCCAAACACAAAAAGAGCCAGCCAAAAGAGCCGATCAAGCAAGCAGAATCGAGAAACAACCGAAAAGACAAGACAATACTCCAAGTGTTCAGTTCATAAACTAAACCGGAGATTGACTGAAGCAGCTTTGATCTACTTCGCTAATGCAGAGCAATAGCGTTTTGAAGGCTATCTGGCTAACTTCAGGCTTCGTCTGTAGCTTACAAAGCAGAACAACAACAAGCTAGACAATCCCCAACAGAGTCGCCAATTTTTTGAAGAGGTAAATCCCCTCTGTGGACAGAGGCGATCCCTACTAGCCCAGACCGGGTCTAGCAACAATCGTCACACGCTATAGTGCAGGTTCCTAATTTCAAATAAACCAACTAGCGATGAAGGCTTACCTAGAATCCAACGCTGTCGCTTGTAGAGAAAGTAGCGCTCCCGTTCCTTAGCTCTGGCAGATCACAATCCTCACGATCTCCGTGATCGGACACCTGCACACGCAAGAAACAAAACAAACGCAAGCATAAAATCCAGTATATGCAACTATATGTCAGTCAGAGAAGACATAACTCATCATCATAATCAATAACAAGAGTGGAACCATAACCAATAGTCACTTATCATTAATCAATCAAAGAAGAATACAACCATAGCTCTGACGCTGAATTCTCCTTCGGAGGGTCGCCAACGGAACACGTCTCGAAAAAGCCTGTCGGGGATGGGACAAACCTCTCTCTTCGGATGTCTCGACAATAATCTCCTTGCTTGGATTCGGCCTTAAGGGAATGAATCAAGGCTCTTGTAGCATAAGGCTCTGATGGCTCTTGGGAACTTGGAGACTAGCTATTCAGCCATTCAGCCCCTTCATCAATGGATGAAGGCTATATTTATAGAGGAGAGGAGGAGGTTGGGATCCCTACAATAGTGGAAGGGAGGCCTTATCCCTTGGGAGGTTCCCCATAAGGTGGAAATAAGAGGCCAAAGGAGGAAGGCCGTGGTTATTCAGGCGAAACCACTCCTGATGACTCATCCACGAAGTTGTTGTAATCGAAACTTCGCCTCTTTTTTTTAAAAAACTTTCCATAAACAGAGTGGCGCGGGTACAACACTGGGACAGAGCGCCAATTGGCGCGGGCTCAGTGTTAATTTTCCCGATGGTGAGCATTAGCTCCGAAAAACACCTTGTATTTTATTTAAGCTTAGGGGGTTTCATGTTTTGAAGAAATATTAAATTTCATGTAAATATTAATATTAATTTGAGTGATTAATTATATTTTAATTAATTATTTGTGAGAATTTGTAAATGTTTCCAAACAACTGGAAACATGAGAGAAATTAGTTTCTAGATAATTTAGAATTAATGATGGAGCCTAAGTTGGAATTAGTTTCAAAGTTTTAGGGATAAAAATCTATCTTTTAGGGATGTTGAGAGATTTAGGGATTTGTTGAGATTTTAAAGGGATAGAACTCAATTTAGTGCATTTTTAATTTGTATAAATTAGAAGGCCTCAAAGGCAAATAAGACACTTGAATAGTTGGAGAGAGTGAGAGGGTGATTGAGAGCAGGCTTGAACAGCAAGGCTGTAAGCCTTCAGCAATTGTAAAGGGCCTAAATGTTGAATATCTGGCCATGAATCGAAAGTTCTTGTAATTGTTTGTTTTATATATATATATGAGGATTGTAACTTTTGAGCCATATGAGCGTGTTGAATTTGAGTGTGTGAATGTGTTTGAAACTGGGGATTGGTCTCTGACATAAGGCTTTGCATATAGTTGAAAGGATTCAATGCTATTTAATGTTGATATGACGATTGCTAACTATAATGGTAAAACTATGTTAAATAAATGAGACACTATTTTATATCGATCTGTGGGGAAAAATCGAGCGCCCAGCTAGTATGAAGCTGTTTAATTAACAGCAATGGAAAAATCGAGCGCCTAGCTGCTTCATAATGAAGCAAGAGGATTGTCATATTGATTTCTTGTTTGTTTATAAGGGATTTCTATCCAGTTTTAATGACAAATGTACAGAGTGCGTGATCGTGTTCGGTGATAATTTTATGAATAGACTCCAACTGTAATTGCGTTTAGGCAAATGGGATTTTAGTAGAAACGATTCTCATTTCTCAGAATTGTTGTGTGTTAATATCATATATAGAAGAGTTAAATAAAGGCTTTGTACAGCGTTCAAGAGGTTGAGGTATGGCGCCAATTTATAGAGGTGCGCAATTCCAGAAAGGATGCAACCACACGACTTGGTTGCTTTTTTGGGTACAAAGGTATGAATTGTTTTCAGTTTTATACGGAGTTTGAAATTAATGAATTGAAAGAAAGAAACTTGAGTTCGAATGAAAGATTGATCACTATTCTTTATGTGAAGTCAGTGAATTGTTTGTTCTCTTGCCAAGGAAATCGATGTCATCATAAACTATGAACGCAGAGGAGTGCTGTTAAAAAACCGTGTGGAGAAATTCCATTTTGTTGGTATTCGATCTCTGGATAAGATCAGAGTTTATATAAGTTGTCATAGCGAAGGATTGTGAGCAGAGGTATTGCATAGTCAATGTTAAATGCCAAGTAATTTTGTGTGGCAAAGTCTAATTACAGTGTTAATGAATGCCGGAAGGGCGTTTTGAAGGAATTCAACAGCGTGGAAAACCTGGTGATGTATCATCGAATGGAATTTGATGTGGCATAGTTAATTAAAAAGTCAATGTGTAATGGGCGACGTTCTGCAACTGGTATAAATTGTTCTGCAGAAGTTAGATTGTATAAGCCAGGAACGCTGGCACTAAAATCAACATATTCGAGCCTGAAATCGAATTGTGAATGGAATATTTTTATGCGGATTAGTCGAAGTCTAATGAATGTGTGACCGGTTGATTTGAACCAGGTTGATTCCATGTTCAGGAAATTGGTTGTATAATTTTTTAATTGCAGAGATTTCTATTGCAAAGAAGTTATATCGCGGATCGATAAGGCATTCATGGAGTGAAAGGATCGACTGTGGAGGTGTGTATGAATGGTAATTTGTGGAAGAAACAAACTCCGAATTGAATGGACAGTGGAAGGTCAGTTTTATGTTGCGTTATAAAATTTATGCAGGATTTCAGTTTGTATTATACGCTGGAGGTATTCATAAACTATGATTCAAATGATATTTGAATGATTGCATTGATATGCATTGAAACGATTAAAGGAACTGGCGTATTAATGGATGGTGGAATTTAAGTCAATGCGTGAAGATTGGTAAATGTTGGAATGTGAAAATTTCATATGTATTAAGTTGGTTTGTCAATGTCAAGCTTGATTAAAGAAAGGCAAGGGGGCAATATAAATAATAAAACCAAACAAAGATTTTCTAATTTGAATTTAAATATTTGGGAATTTGGGTTGTATCCAAGTTGGGTTGATTGCATGAAATTGTGAGTTATCTTGGTATGAAGATTGTGAGTTATGATATGTTGAAAAGCTTCCGCATGCAAATGATAAAATGTGAATTTGCCAGGAATTGAAAGGTAAGCTTCTGCATATTAATTGAGATTGCCAGTGGTAGAAATTTGCCAGACATTGAGGTTATTGATTGGGCAGATGTTGAGATGCATGTTCATATGCATGTGAGGAAGACTTAGGTATTTCAGAGAGCTCCGCATCATTTCCTCATTG
The DNA here is from genome assembly GCA_034641835.2 of Pinus albicaulis. Taxonomy (NCBI): domain Eukaryota; kingdom Viridiplantae; phylum Streptophyta; class Pinopsida; order Pinales; family Pinaceae; genus Pinus; species Pinus albicaulis. The sequence goes on along the minus strand of CM076573.1, from coordinate 4,406,908 downwards.
GCGCGAGTACATAATCTAAGCACAAGGCTAAGGCAAAAATGTGTGTTTTTAGTGGGTCTACTCAGGAAATGATCAACAGAATGAATGTTGTCCTCATGGCAAGGGATGCAATGATGGTATTTGCAAGGCATGACACTGCTTATTGGGCGAGATGGGGATTTCAGGGACAGTGACAAATTACTGTGTAACACCTTTAGGCAAATGATTATCTTTTAAATTAATGATCGCAGATTCTTCTTCTATAATCTCATCAATCTCCATTTTTTTAAGGTCTTGTATTTCCTTTTTCATGAAATTTGTTGGATGAAGTATTTGAATTGCACTCTCTTCTGAAATTTCTGTTTCTTGTTCATTTATTTGATCAGATTCAATGACTGTATCTTCATCTATGTTACTGTTAGAAAATTCATTCTCTAGAGTCAAAAAATTGTTAATCTGATTGTCATTTTCAAACACTTGCCAATTCTTGAAATTGTCTGGTATAGCTGGTCTGTGTCTAATCTCAGTTGTGAACTGATGATTAGGTTCAAATGGTAATTTACAAGTGCTGGCAAACATTGCAAGACTATGAGCATGCAAATTTTGTTTTCTTGGGATTTTAGCAAGCTGAGTCTGTAGAAAAGTATTGAGAATCTCTACAATTGTTCCTCTATATTCTCTCTATCTGGGATCGTTTGTCAAAAAGTGACCTTTGATCTATTGAATGATTAAATTAGAATCTCCTATAACATATACTCTAATTTCCCCTAATCTTTTGACAAGTTTAAGCCCTAGCAAAAGAGCTTCATATTCTGCCATATTATTAGTGCATTTAAAGTTCAATCTGTAAGCATGACCTTCAGCATGATCATTTTCAAGGTTGTGTATCAAAATTCCAGCTCCTGCTCCTAACTTGTTAACTGAACCATCAAATTCTAAATGCCAAATAATTTCATGTTCATAATTGGTGTCAGGCGTTTCGGGAACTTTCTTAACAGTGAGATCTGGTTTTTTACTTTCTTCTGGTTTTCCTTGGGTATCTGATGTTTCTTTTCTCTCAAATATTTCCTGGATTTGAACACTAGATTTATGATTTGCAATTTATTTTGGTTTTGTTGCTGGAACTTCTAATTCAGTGGGAAGATCAAATTCAGCATTATAAAGAATAAATGAGTCCATATCAAAGTGTACTGAGTAGATGGGGAAATTTTCTGGTTTCTCCTAACTACTGACAAAATATTTCATTAAAGTTTCCCTGTATAGTCTCTTAGGTTGGCCGAACACTGAAATAGTAGCATAGGACATGTCTAATTGAAGAGATCCTCCAAGTTTTGCACCCCAAGATCTGGACAATAGCATACCATATTTTGGAGGAATATCTGCTACTACTATATCCATCCAAATTGTTTTTGCAAGGTATTGAACCAATGTAACACACAAATCTTTAATTAATCCTAAACATCTCACCTGACTTGAATCAAAAGAAAAGAGATCTTTGTAAGGTCTGGTGATGTCTAGGTTTAGTCTCTCCATTACATCCTTGGGCATTAGATTGTGAGATGCCCCAGAATCAAGCATGGCATTATGAAGTATTTTATCATGTATATTCAAAATCACATAGAATGGAGGAGTTCCTCCACTTCCTGGTTTTCCATTTACTTCAGGGCCAAAAAGTAATCTGGGTTGGTCATCAAAAACATTTACTGAATCATCACTTCCAGTAATATTGAGTAATATATTTATTTGGCTTCGGTAGACATCATGTTTATCTAATTCAGACAATGGAACAACTATTTTTAATTTTCCTACTTCAGCTTCCATATTAAAAGGTTTTTCAGTCTGAGTCCTTGTATTTCAAACAGTTGTATTTTCTTTATCTTCTGTGTTTTTGGTATTTTTCTCCTTTTCAGGAGTGGAGTTGTGGGCTGAAGTTCTTTCCGAATCAACTTCTGGAGGTTCCTCTACATTTCCTTGAGGAGGAAGAGTATTGGAAAGCTGTCTATTATTCATTTGAGTATCAGATACATCTTCAATTATTGGATTGGCAGGATTAGGATCTGATCTAGAAAGAATATGTACAGAAGTAGCATTGGTTTTACCTTTGAGGGGTTATTTTGTGGCTTTCTATTTACTTGTTTCCGGGACATCAATTCTTCTGCTCCTCAAATTATATTGCTTGTGAACTTTGTAAATGGTTGTATCATATCATTATTTAAAGTCAAATGATTCTCCTGAATGGGTTTGAAATTGCTTAAGAATGTGAGCTTCTTGATCATCTTGGGTCAAGAAAACTTCTGGTTCGTTCTTGCATTCAGTCAAGTTGTTTATTTGAGCATCTTCAGTTGGTTCCTCAGAAGTTGAGGCTTCAATATAATTTTCCTGGAATGGGGGCCTAATATTTTGGTCAGGACCAATTTTTCCAATATTTTGATTTTGGTTCCTTCTGAAATTTGGATTTCTCACAGTATTGCTCAGTTGACCATCCCAAGAAGATTTATTCTTTTCAATTGTTTCTACTCTATCTCCTAGCCTTTCCATCCCTTTAATAATAGCATCCATTTTCTTCTCAAAAGCTGTGGGTTCTTCATTTAAAGGCATTCTCCTTTCAGCTCTGGCTCTAGCTCGTTTCTCTACCAAGTTAGCTTCAACACTAACAACTGTACTTTGCATCTCTTCTAAAGTTTGAGGAGCTCTTTCCCTAAGATGATACGCCATATCATAATCAAATCCATCAGGGAATTTGATTAATACTGAATCTGGAGGAGGTCTAAGATTTTTGGGAATAGCATTGTAAGCCTCATTGAATCTAGTGACGTTATCTTGCATAGTCTCGTTTGGTCCTCTTTTTAATTTTCCGAAGTATGATAAGATTTGAAGAGGATATTTCTTTTTTTCCCATCTGTTTAAAAATGATCTATAAAGAGCTTGTAAGTTAGTAACAATGTTTGCAGGTAGGGCCCTAAACCAGGTTCTGACTTCTCCAGTAAGAATTTGGACAAATATTCTCATTCTCACATCATCAGCATCTATTTCATAAATTTCAAAATAATCATTCATCTTTTTAGTATGCTGTTGTGCAGTATAGGTACCAGAACCATCGAAAGGAGTGATTTTACTTTGGTAGTCTTGGGCATAGCCCCTAGATTGGCTGGTAATACCAAAGGAGCATATATTTTTGCCATTGCAGGAGGTAGCGATGAAATAACAGGTGAGGTTGGTCTATGAGTGGTGGGTGGAGGAGTATAAGGAGTAATTTGAGGTTGAGATGTTTGAGGAAATGTTGTTGAACTTGGAGAGGCTGAAGTGATCACAAAAATATTTGATGTTCCTTCAGAGGTAAGCTCAGATTGTATGGAATTTCGAAAATGTTTATCAAGATGTGAAGTAACAAATTCAAGTTGTAAATCTTCAAGAAATACTGGGTCTGGAACCAAATTGGACAACTGAGATTTAGAAAAATTTACAAAAAAATAGGTTTCAAACTGTTCGTCAAAAGGTTCGTCCTCAAGGTAAATCCACTTCACAGGACAGGATATTGATCTATAGAAAGGTCGAGAACTACCAGAACTTTCTTGACTATCTTGTCTCCTAAGAATTCTGGGGATTAGATTCGGATTTTCAAACATAGGTGGTGGATTTGGATCAAGATTAGCCCTGGTGTAACGAGTCCTTTCTAAAGCCAGGTTTCTAGGTGATATTTTTTGGTTTTTTGTCTAAATGGAATGAACAATACAACTTCAACAATCTCTTTAAGTTTCAGATATTAGATTTAAATTTTCTTAAAGATTTATTTGACTAGAGGAACTGATCAAATGTTTGAAACCAAAGTTCAGTTCATAAACTAGACCGGAGATAGACTGAAGTAGCATTTATTTACTTATGCACTTGCAAAGCAAAAGCAGTTCAAAGGCTACCTGGCTAACTTCAGGCTCTGTCTGTAGTTTATAAAGTAAACAATAGTGATAATAAAATTATACAGTCCCCAGTGGAGTCACCACTATGTTATCACTCAGATTTTCCTTGAAGTTGTTGGGAAGAGGAAAGGGGTCCGAGGTAACCACAAACCAACTTTTAGGTACAGAATCTAGCCAATATGTACCCAGAGAGGGCTCTCTCTGTAAAATTTATCTTTGCTTTGGAAGATATTAGGCTAGTTATAAATTCCAGGGGTTTTGATTGAGTTTGGGTGATGAAATTCAATAGCTGAGGGTAATATTGAGTATTTTAGGCCATTGGGCTAATGGAGTCAAAGGAAAATGGATTAACTGGATCAAGTTTCTTAACAAAATATGGTTTCATAGGGCAAGATAATCAAATAGGGAACAATTAAATATCTAAAGTGAATGGAATGGAATCAGAATGGATGAAGGGAAATTAAGAATCCTTCAACACATTCGAAAGAGGGAAATTGAGTGATTATTAATAAAGAGCAATTAAGTATTCTTTACTAAATAATCAAAATGCATAAACTAGAAAAACAGGAGCAATTAAGAATTCACTGTTTAAACCAGTTCAGAAGAAAACATTTAGAATAACAATGATTGAAATCAGATTGCACTTAAGCACTTTCTGATTTATTCATTTTCGTTAATCATTCAGAAATGAAACACAGATAGTATAATAAACAAATATAAATACTTCAAAACCTAAGAGATATATGACTTATTGATTCGTTGTCTGACATAAGAATCATGTAAAAATTCTTTCGCATCAATTCCTTATCCAGCTAGCCACACAAAATTTCTCCAACAACACTTTATTCCAAAATAGTCAATGTTACAGCAAAGTCTAAGAATCCACCCCTCAATAATCCAATTGAGGGAGTATTTATACAAAAAATTATAAAAATATCTCATAAAAAATTGAGATATAATCTAGGATGACTCATAATTATTTTACAACAAATTAGAGACAGATGGTCTCATAGATAAGATAAATGATAACTGATGTTGTACTGTTTACTTCTTTTTAGAATGTGCTGGAGGCAGCCCCTATGATTTGGCTCATTGTTTTCCTCTTTAGTAACTCTGTGTTGGCTTCTCTATTTAACTGATACTCTTTATCTGCACTGATACTCTTTAACCCATGTTTATCCTTTTATCTTTCTTATCATGACTTACTGTAGTACATAATCAAAAATTCATGTAAGGATAATTTTACAAAAGTTCTAACATTCTTCCCACCATTTAGCTTCCGGTATTCTAGTCCTTTGCAGCTTCCTCAGAGTTTCATCTATCTCTGTATATATGAAGAAAGTAGGTTGAATTGGGAACAAATTCCTTACCTCATGCTATAAACAATTTTTCCAATCTGTCATGAATATTTTTTCCTGTAGGCAATGCTGCTATTGATGAACTAGTTGAGGAACTGGCCTGATTGTCAGCATGTTTGTTCAATTTCTCAACATAACTTTCAAGGTCCATTAGTTTATCCTCTGAAACTAAAGGACTGGGCAATCCTTTATGCAATAGAATAACCAATATTTTTATAAAGGCATGGATTTCTTCTTGCATATCAGAGCATCTTCGTTCTATATTCTGCATGAAAGTTCTTTTAGTAAAAACTCTTTTTATCTCCAAAATTGTTCATGTCCTGTCTTGAATTCCAAGTTCTTCAAGTTGATGCTTGTTCTTAGTATTCAAAAAATGTATAAGTTCATTGGCTTCTTCCGGCATGTTTCCTAATTCTTCTCTTGATTTTAGAATTTCTTCCACAGCCAATTTAACTAAATCATTATGTTCATACATTATTTGAATTGAGGGCCAGACATCATTTATTGACTGGATGATGTTGTCCCAAAGAATTTATGTTATTTCCTTTAAAGGTCTCTCCAATGTGAGATCCTTCTCCAATGCTTTAACCAATTTTTCCAACATGTTGACCTCTCTTGTTTTCTCTGCAACACTTATCTTTGAGAGATCATATTTCTGTTCTAAAGTGGTGAATTGTACCTTTGTTCTTTGAAGCTCTTTCACTTGGAGTTTCAATTCCTCCATTGAATTTATTAATTCTTTTGTACTTAAATTGGAAGTATTTACCTGTGACAATTCTGTTGGCCGACCTGTTGTAGATGTACCTGTGATTACCTCTGTTGTAGATGCTGGAATATTAGGCTCCTTGTCTTTCAATGCCTTTTCAAGCTCTTTTTCAGTTTCATTAAGTTGCTCATTCAGTTTCAAGAGCAAGTCCATCAATTCTTCTTCATAATTTTGCTTCATGATTTCTGCGGTCTGTGGATGTCTTGAGGCTGGTAACTTCAATTGTTTTCTCAAAGTTGCAATATCATCATCTTTTTTCTTGATCAGGGTTTTTATACCCTTGACATCTTTGGGATTATGTCCCAATCCAATTATTATTTCCTCCAAAGTCTTTATTCTATTGTCCTTAGCTTGAGAAGAGGCTTTTTCAAGCTGCAATTGTGCATTAGTATTCTCCAAAGAATCCTGTAATTTGTGGGTCATCATTGATTTATCAGTTAGAGTAGAATAAATCATTTCACCCGTTTGTTTATGCAACGCAATTTGATCCAAAGGATGGATATCTTTTTCTATGACTTCAAAATTAGTTTTGATATAATCTGCAGCTATTTGAGGCTGCTGCACTTTGGGTTTGAAGTGGCTCATTACCATCTTACCCTACTGGATGTCATAGGCTGACATCAATCTTTGATGATTCTTAGGAGCCATCTTCAAATATTGATTGTAAACTTGAAGTATTAGTGGATCATTTCTGGCCTTTATATTTATGAATGTTCTTTTGATATCCCAGTCATCTTTCAATGGTGGTTTGAAAGAGGATACTTCTACACTTTGCTGCCTTTGTAATTCTTTCCTCTGTGAATTAGTGGATGTCCCACTGACTGTAAATGTTTTCTGACTACCTATTTCTTCTCTCCTCTGACTATCAGAGATTTCATGAACAGATTCCACTACTGGAAGAGGATTTAATTTTTTTCTTTTAACATCAGGCTGTTCTCAAGACCCACTGATAGGGGTAGCTGCTTCAGCATGTCTCTTTTTACCCTTTTCTACATTGAGAGGAGTTTGTAAAATAGACAATTCTACCACATTGGTATGAGTAGTAGAAATCTGTACTTGACCCTATTCTTTAGAAGTTTTAGGCTGTTCTGTCATTGTAAATTTTTCTGTAACTTGGATATCAACCTCTTTCTCTTTTCCTTTAGATGCTACTATAGCCAATGCACTGATTTCCTGTAAATTTTGCTGGGAAGTTCCAGCAGAAGAAGGACCAATCTCTGGTCTTTGCACCTGTCCAAAAGAGTCTAGGTCAAGCATTTTTTCAAGGTCTTTCATAACATTGTCAACACTGACCTGTTCACTATCTTGTTATATCAATGTCCCTTCCATCCAATCATCCATATTGGCATATTGTTCAATTTCTGGGATTCTATTATGAATGTATGGTGACAATTTATTTTTCATTCTTCTATCACAAATAAAGCTATTTGGGTCTTAAGGTACCCAGTAGAAACTCTTTTGTGATTTGAGATAGTCTTCTAAGATTCTTTCTTCTAAGATTCTTTCAGCTTCCTTTCCAGCATCCCTATAATTGCAGACAAAGGGACCTAATTGGCTTTTAATCCTGAGTTGAGCTTTTTTCTTTGCATTGAAAAAATGGACTATATCAGAATTTATCATCTACCTGAAATACTCTAGGTAAAAGAGCCTCATTGGGACATATTTTTGAAACTTGAATGGGCATAACTCACACCCATATATTATGATTTCTTTGTGATTTCGGTATGGGTACCAATCACCTATATTTTATTGCTTTGAGAGTTGGAGAATTTTCTTGATGTCACTATTAACCCTAGGAGGGGAGACTCCTGTCAACAAGGTGGTTGTAGGGTGTACAAATAGGTCAATAAAATCATTATAAGAATAAGGAGAATCAGAGGAATTATGAAAATGCCTTGAGCCCCTCTAATTTTCAAATACCTTAGTACTTAGGGGAAATTAGTGAATTTTTTTAGGGAAAGATGAGAAGGGAAGTTAATAATTTTGACTTTTCTTTGCTTGAAATCTTCCAATGTATTGTCTACCTTTGCACTTGTGATGAAAGTAAATATTTAACGCATCTAGAGCCATTATTCATCACATGTAATTATGCAACAACATCTAGCTACCCTACCATTTTTTCTTCTTTATTAGGGTGCACTTAGACTGGCAAACCCTTATCACACTTTTTCTTTTACATATAGAAATCTATCTAATTCTAACCTTATTACATCCAAGGGATCAGATTAAAATTTTGAGCTCCTTTTATTTACTCTACCTATCTACTTATCTACCAAGATTAAACAGTTTGGTCAGATGTTATTCTCTATCTCTAAAACATAAAATTGAAAGGTGAACTAGCCAAGCTTAAATTGTTTGACTATTCATCAATTGTGGTATATGATACAAGTTGCAAAAAATTAATTTATTACATAAGAGAAAAAAGTAGTGGCATTTAGACTTGCACACTTTCCTTGGCCTTTCTTTTGGTGGGGTTCATTTTCTTTTACTTTTTTTTGGGCCATTTTTATTATTTTTACCCTTTGATTTTTCTTTTAGGGTATACCCTCTTTACATTTTTAAATTTTTTGATTTTTTGAGAATATGGAAAACCTTTGAAACAATAAAATGTATGAACATATTACATAGCTCATCAAGTCAATCATGATATATGACACCTATTTTTATAGGAGTCTAATACCTCCTTGGAATTTGAGCCTCTATATCACTACCACTATCTACCTCTCTTGACATTTTGAAAACTCTATTTTTCCAACCCTGGAGTGTAAACGGAAATGGAATGAAGAGATGGTGATGAAATGGAAGTTTAAAATAATGATGGAATGAGTAAGTGAGGGTATAGGTATATCAAGCTGAGTGAGAGGCTAAACAACTTAATGAAAACCATAGATGTGCAATTACCCTTTGTTTTGAATGATACTCTTCATAGGAAGATGGAGTGAGGTTCAAACAGTGATTTCAAGCATGAAATTTAGGGTTTCTCTTAGGGTTTCAACTTCTTTCAATTACAAACCATCAAAAATATTGAAGATGTGGTTAGGGCATCCAGTTACCATTTATCAGTGCTTCGGAGGATCTTGGAGGAAACTTGAAAGCAATTTTGGGTGACTTGAGTGGTTAAATTTCTTGGAAATCCCTCCTGGTCAAGCGCGCAGTGCCAAGGCCAAGGGCACAGCGCCGAGACTGAGCTCGCAACACCTTTGGTTTTCTTCACTGGGCCTGTTGAGTAAGAGCACAATGCCTTCCCCAGCACGCAATTCTCACTTCCAAGCTTGTAGTGCCTTTGTAATTTGTATGGAAGAAAAGTGCCAAGGGTGCAGCGCCTGATTCCAGGCGCGCAGCGCCAAGCTGAGTGCATAGCGCCACAAAAAATTGTCCAAATTTGACTTGGAAACTCCCAAATCATTCACCCTTGAATGCTCTGATGATTTTGCAAGGAAACAATGATTTGTTTGAAGTGTTTAGATGGGCCTTTATAGACTTGTAGATTTTAATTTATCTTTGATAGCCTATTTCCTAATGTTTTAAGTCTTTTTCACTTTCTCACTAATGTTTTTTGACTTTTTGCTTGCAGGTGACTAAAAACATTAGCTTGGCTTTTCCCCTTTGCTCCTTGAGGCATAAAAATTTCATTTTTACACCTTTGTGACTTATCCACAGAAAATTCTTCAAATTCTTTTGTAATTTCCACCATGAAACTCAACTTAACCTTCTCACCTTTTCTCACTAACCTTTTTACACTGTTTGCATGCAGGTGACTGAAATGATGAATTTGACGTTTCCCTTTGCTTATTAAAGCATGACTAGCTCATTTTGACAAGTTTGGGATCTGATCACACAATGGAATCTTCAAAACATTCCTTTACTTCCATTATGGAGTTTAACTCATCTTTTTACCTTCTTTGGCCACTTTCCCAAAATCCTAGGTGTTTGGAGTGTTTTTCAGCAATCATCAATGTTGTCTTCTAAGTTCTCTATAGGCCTTTCAAGTTCATTCATTTTTGTCCAGTTCACCTCACCTTTTCCCATATCTCATCAATAGTCTCTAATAGACTTTCTTCATGCTTGCTTTTGAGTGCCTCCTCCAGGTCATTTCTGCAATTGATCACTGTTTGGCACTCTAGTGGACCATTAAGCTCAAAAACCCTGATTATCTATAAGAAAAAGTGTTTCCTTTCATCTTTGTAGCAAGTTGTATTCATTTAGGAGAATACGACCTACCTTATTAGTACTTTCTGCTGATAGACCTTTCAACACTCCTGCAAAAGTTTCAAAGTTTGCATTTACCTATTGCAGGCTTTGAACTTGATAAGGTAGTATTCTTTGGAAACTTTTAGGTTTTCCTTGAATAACCATGTCTTGAAATTATATTACATCTGAGCTAGTTTCTAGCAAAGGAAAGCAGTGTTTGAAACACCAATGATGACCTTAAGACATGTGAAACCCTAATTGACCTAGTGGGAGGGTTCTTTGACCTGATCTTGAATGAAAATTGGCTTGGAGGGTATCATGTGAAAAACAGAGTATTATCAAAAGTGTTGTATTGAAGATCCAAATCCAGTGTACTTGATTTATCTAAAGAGCCTAAAGAGATAGTTTTTGAGACCATCAATGCTAGAGGGACCTGGGAAACATGGGAATGAGATTTCTATTGGAAACCCTAGAGAGAAAGTGGAGTTTATGGACAGGGAGAAATACACCAATGAGGTTATAAGCAGGGAAGGAGGTTAAAAATGAGAGGTATAAGCTTATGAGGAATTTGTAGGAATGATAGGCTAACCATGAAATGACAAACTGATAGAATAGTGAAAAATTTTCTATTAGGATAATGAAGGCAGTGATATTTCTAAAACTCACAATATTCAAGGAATGTTGTTTTTAGAAATCTAGAACCAATCTATAGTCATCTAAAGATAGTGAGAAATATTGATGACTAATAGGTGCATTGAGATGCATCTCTCCCTAAGCCTAGAAAAGTGTGAATTCCTAAAGAAAGAAGGACTTTTGTTAGGGCACTCCATCTCCCAAGCAGGAATACAGGTAGACCCAAACAAAATTACCATCATCAAAAGGGTACCTACTCCTTAAAACCATAAATATGTCCGGAGTTTCTCAGGCTTAGCTGGTTATTATAGAAGGTTCATCAAATATTTCTTCAAGATGGCTTCACCATTATTTTGGTTATTGGCCAAAGATTCCAAGTTTATTTATTCTGGTCCTTTTCAAGAGGATTTTGAGCTCATTGAGGAAAATTTGACTACTGCCCCCATTCTCCAAGGTCCAAATTGGACTCTGCCTTTCCACATCCACACTAATGCATCCAACAAAGCTATAGGGGTGGCATTAGTAAAATTATAGGAAAAAATACGTTATGCCATTTATTTCATTAACAAGAACTTGTCCAAGGCCGAGCTGAATTATATTTTTACTGAGAAGGAGATGTTAGCCATTGTCCATGCTTTGAAAAAATTCAGGCATTATGTAACTGGATATCAGATCTTCTTTCACACTGACCATGCAACCATCAAGTATTTAATGAACAAACTAGATTTTAATGCTAGGATAATTATATGGTTGTTACTTTTGCAGCAATTTGATTTGACTATTGTTGATAAACTTGGAAAGGAGAATTTTTTTGTAGATTTTTTGTCCGGGTTAGCTGTAATATTCCTTTTCAGGAATTTCTGCAATATCTTCAATGAGGATGTTGTATAAGGAAAACCATGCAATAAAAACATACAACATAACTTGGATCCTCTTATATATATTGTATGTAGCTTATATGAAATGGAATCAGAAACAAATAATTCTAGCTACACTAAACAGATCTCCCCATCTCATATATGCTCAAAAACACCCCAATCCCACAACTTCACAAAATAGAATTGCTGAAGACTGCAACAGCGTAATTTTTATTAGGGAATCTACAGAAAAATATGATTTAGTACAGATCTGGAGCTTTCATTAATCATAGAATCAGAAATGAGAGGTTTCACCTCTTTTACAAGCACATCAGAACATCCCAGCAAGGGTTTCCAGCAAAATAGCAATATAAAATGCAGCAATGCAGAAAATAATGTTGTACCCTGCAACTATGTATTAGAAAATAATGAATATGATCTGAAATAGATGAATAATATAGAAATTGGCCCAAGGACTTCTTTAATAGACCTCCCAGAGTGAAATAGACACCTCCTCCTCTGAAACAAGCACAAAATAGGAGGGTTTAACCCAACAACTGCTGCTACTACAGAAATGATGCAGTTACTGGAAGTGACTACACTGTATATGATGCAGAATGGATATCCTAAAGATAGATGATGAAAAATAAGGTCAAGACCTTACCCTTATATCTCAAAATTAGCTAGACCAAAGGTGAAGATGGAATTCCCGCATGAGAATTTTTTTTCACTAAACAATGCTGCAACTATAGCTAAACAACTGGATCTTGCAATCAGTCAAAAGACCAAGTAAAGATGATTACTGAATGCCTTGCTTGATGCTATCTCCTCATTCTTATCCTTGGTGAGCTTCCTCACCCCGGACCCCACTCCTCGATGAGGTGACTTCCTTGAGAAGATTCCCCTTTCAAAACTGCGCTACCCCTAGTTGGTTTCCCTCCTCTTGTAGCAGCGTTGTTGACTTGGTCAACTGGATCTAGCTCATTGATTCTCCCCTCTTTCACACCAAAGTGGATTTATTTTTCCTCCTAATCCAATCCCTTTTCACACTGGGATATGTTTTATTGTCCTTCCTACTCTTCTATTTCAAAATTGGAACAATTATAATATTCCAAGTAGCAGTGGCTAATTGGGAATATTACAGTCCTCCCCGCTCAAAAGTTGCTTGCCCACAAGCAATAGTAAAGAAGGATGCTACAAGATTTTCTCTTCTCCCAAGTGGCATCCTCATTTAGTAGATTCCTCCATCGAATTAGATATTCCTTGATGACTTTGTTTCTTAGCTACCTCTCCCTAGTGTCTAAGATTGCTTCTGGCTGCAAAATTAGGTGGCCCTCATCATCAATAGGGGGAGATCCATGTTGGCAACTAGATTCCTCCCAATGGCCTTCTTGAGGCAAGAGACATGAAAGATATTGTGGATCTTGCTCCCATTAGGAAGCTCCAACTCATATGCTACCTTACAAATACATTTGATCACCCTGTATAGCGCATAGAAACGTGGTTTGAGCTTCTCAGCTCCCTTCTCCTTGAGTGTGCACTGTTTGTAAGGCTGAAGACGCAGATAGACAAGATCTCCCACCTCAAACTGTCTTTCTATCTAACCACGGTCTGCATACATCTTCTGCTGGTTCTGGGTAGTAGCAATGTTTTCCTTGAGTGCCCTGAGTATGTCCTGGTTCTCTTGAATCCATTCCTTTACCCTTGGAGCCTTACTTTCCCCAAACATAACATCAACAAATGAGAGTGCCTCATACCCATATAAGGTCCGGAATGGAGTCATGCCAATAGAAATATGGTGAGTAGTGTTGTAAAAATACTCTCCCAAGTGGAGCCAATGCAACCAATCTCTCTACTGCCCTGCTACATAGTTCCTCAAGTAACCTTCCAGCCACTTGTTCACTATATCGGTCTATCCATCAGTTTGGGGGTGATAGCTAGTGCTTGGAGTCAAATCAATCCCCACCAATCGGAAAATTTCTTGCCAAAAGCCACCCATGAAGCGTCTATCTCGATCACTCACTATGGTCCTTGGGAGACCATGGAGTCTAAATACATCTCTAAAGAAGAGCTCAGCTACCTGTGAAGCAGTATAATGTGCAGAAATGGAAAAGAAATGAGAGTACTTTGTTATTCTATCAACGACTACAAATATACAATCCTTACCCTGTATTTTCGGTAGGCCGATGATGAAGTCCATAGAGATTCTTTCCCACTTCCCATATGGAATAGGGAGTGGCTACAATAACCCAGCAGGGTGGGTGTGTTCTCCCTTATTCTACTGATAGATGGTGCACTCTCTAACATGTCAAAGTACATCCTCCTTGAGACCCTTCCATGAGAATCTCTCTCTTATGGCCTTGTAAATCTTTGTGAAACCTTGATGCCCGGAAAGTGGGGAATCATGTGATTCCAATAAGATCTTCTCCTTGAGCTTGGAATTCTTAGCCAAGAAGATCTTGTCCCGATAATCATGACCTCATCCATTACTCTAAACCTCCCATCTGATACCACCCCATCAAGTATCTCACATGCAAAGTCATCTTTGGAATACTCAACTAAAAGTTGAGCTTTCCAATCTGCATCCATGCCCCTCAAAGACAGCATTGTAGGCCTCCTGGATAGTGCATCATCTACTACATTGCTCTTCCCCTTGACATACTCTATGTCAAAATCGTAAGCTTGGATTTTTCTTACCCACTTCTGTTGTCTCTCCTGGAGTTGTTTCTGTTCAAGGAAGAATATAAGACTGTTATGGCCATTCTTCACCTTGAACTTATTCCCCACCAAGTATTTCCGAAATTTGGCTAATGCATGCATGAGAGCCAACATCTCTTTATCATATATGGGGTATAAACTCTCATGAGGGAGAATCTTCCTGCTCTCAAAGGCTATAAGATGCCCAAATTGCATCAAGACTGCCCCAATACCTTCACCTGATGCATCACATTCTAGAACAAAAGGTTGAGAAAAGTCAGGAAAAACCAAAATAGGACAACTACTCATTACCTCTTTGAGCTTATCAAAATCCCTCTGCGTTGTAGGTGTCCACTGGAAATCTCCCTTCTTTGTCAAGTCTATGAGTGGTGTTTCTTGTTTTAAAAACCATTTCACAAACTTCCGGTAATAAGTGCATATGCCCACAAACCCCTTGAGTTATGTGACATTCCTGGGCTAATACCAATATCTGATGGCCTGGATCTTCTCCTCATGTACCCTCACTCCATCTACTCCTATGATGTGCCACAAATACAACATCTCTGTGAGGCCAAATTCACATTTTGAGAGCTTGGAATAGAATTGTTGCTCCTTGATGATATGAAAAACTGTCTAAATATATTGCAAGTGCTCCTCCCAAGTGCGGCTGTAGATAAGAATATCATCAAAGAAGACAAATACAAACTTTCTCAAACGACCCCGGAAGATGTGGTTCATGCAATATTGGAAATTTGTTGGGGCATTGGTCAATCCAAAGGGCATTACCAGAAACTCAAAATTCCCATAGTGACATCTGAACGTTGTCTTTGGGATATCTTGCTCCCTCACCTTGATTTGATGATACCCAGATCTCAAATCAATCTTGGAGACGTATTTAGATCCCCTAAACTCATCCATGAGTTCATAGATCTTGGGTATAGGGTACCTGTTCTTCATGGTATTCTTGTTCAAGGCCCTATAATCAATGCACATCCTCAATGTGCCATCTTTATTTTTTACCAAGACCACTGAAGAAGCAAAAGGACTAGTACTAGGCCGGATGTGTCCTAGAGCTAGCAGCTCTTGGATAGCCCTCTCAATCTCATCCCTATAAGCCTTGGGGTGCCTATAAGGAGTGTTGATTACTGCTTGGATCCCTTGTTCCAACTCAATAGTGTGTTCAAACCCTTGGTCAGGAGGTCTCCTTGGTGGGATATCCCCAAATACTATAGAATACTAGTCCAAGGGAGACTGAACATCTGGATACACTGGTGAATCCTTGCCCCTTACCTCTGATATATGCAGCTCCACTGCCCATTCAACATCCCCTCTACGTAGATATTCCTCCATCCTGTGTACTAAAACAACCTGAGGGGGGTATGTGTTTATACCCTTGATCTTTTGATACTGGCCATCCTTCCCTCCTATCCATTCCATCTCAAAATTTCTCCAATTAGTGGTAACTCTCCCAAGAGTGATTAACCACTGGACTCCCAATATGACATTGGTGTCTGGAATTTCTACCACAAAGAAGTGGTCTGTCAAGGTGTAGGTCCCCATGGTAATGGTTAGTGCCGGAACATACTTGGCACACTACAGGGTCATAGCTCCTGGGACCAAAAATGAGAATCCCTTAAACTCCTCCATGTGTATTCCTCTCCTTTGTACCAACTGTGCATCAATAAAATTATGAGTAGCCCCACTATCTATCAACACAGAGACTCTTTACCCCATAATAGTACCTCTCACCCTCAAATTTAGATACTTAGGGACCCCTCTTAATGCTGCAATAGCTCCCCCTCTTGGAGCAAAGTCTTCTATGGATGGTACAGCACTAGCATCCTTCTTGGAGAAGGTCTTGACATGATGTGTCCTTCCTGCAACACATTCTCCCTCCAAATCCCGAACATGGATTTTATTCCTTGGTCCTGAGTAGGCCTCCTGCTGCAATAATGTTCTTGCCCTGGGAAAGATGTGTTGTAGGTCTCTAGCTTTCTCCACAGCTTCAAGGAGTGTGGTTGGTTTAGTGGATTTGACCAACCCCTGCAATGGTTTAGCCACCCCATTGATAAAAATGCATACCTTCCTTCTCATAGTGAGGTTGGATACCATCATTGAAAGCTGCAAATACTCAGCAATATAATCCTCAAGATCTCCCTCCTGTTTGAGCTTGGTTAACTTGAAAAAATGGGCTTCCAGATCTCTTGGATCAAATCTCTCCACTAGCTTCTGGGTGAAAGCTGAGTATGAAGTGATGTGATGATGCCCAAGTGTGGTCATTCCATGAAACCACCATTCTTGAGCTTCCCCTTCTACGTGCAGCGCAGCTATCTTAATGGCTTCTATTTCAGAAACCTTGTTGAGCTGGAAGTATGTGTCCAACTTCTCCACCCAAGCCTTGGCTGTACACTTAGGTGTCCCATCAAATGTGGGCAAGAAGAACCCTACCATACTGTGCTGTAGGGATGATCCCTGCATCAAGTTCTCCTCATTTTGATGAGGATTAATCCTCCTTCCATCCTTGATCCAGTGTTTGCAGTGCTCTAGGTAGCCTTTGCACTGATTGACCAAAATTGGATTAATAATCTGATTAATAATCTAAGAATAATGGCCTTGAGGATTTGCAATGCTGGTGCTAACCTCATGGCAAAACCCTATAGAATCCCCTTCATGTCTCATCTCCTTGAGGTCCCTTGTAATTTTTTGCAGGGTTTGAAGTAGGAGATTCGAAATATATTCCTCCTCCATGATGAATATAAGTTCCCCCCACAAGCTGAGCCAAGAGCAGAGCTCCAATACCACTGTAATATTTCTTTTCAGGAATTTCTGCAATATCTTCAATGAGGATGTTGTATAAGGAAAACCATGCAATAAAAACACACAACTGGAGTTGGATCATCTTAAATATTTTGTATGTATCTTAAATATGAAATGGCATCAGAAAAAAATCATTCTAGCTACACTAAACAGATCTCCCCAGCTCATATATGCTCAAAAACATCCCAATCCCACAACTTCACAAAACAAAATTGGTGAAGACTGAAAAAAAGTAATTTTTATTAGGGAATCTATAGAAAAAGATGATTTAGTACAAATCTGGAGCTTTCATTAATCATAGAATCAGAAATGAGAGGTTTGACCTCTTTTACAAGCACATCAGAACATCCCGGCAAGGGTTTCCAGCAAAATAACAATATAAAATGCAGCACTACAAAAAATAACATTGTACCCTGAAAATATGTATTAGAAAATAATAAATACAATCTGAAATATATGAATAATATAGAAATTTTCCCAAGGCATTCTTCAATATACCTCTCGGAGTGAAATAGACACCTCCTCCTCCAAAACAAGCACAAAATAGGAGGGTTTAACCCAGCAGCTGCTGCTACTGTAGAAATGATGCAGTTACTGGAAGTGACTACACTGTATATGATGCAGAATTGATATCCTCAAGATAGATGATGAAAAATAAGCACAGGACCTTCCCCTTAGATCTCACAATCAGCTAGACCAAAGGTGAAGATGGAATTCCCGCATGAGAATTCTTTTCCACTAGACAGTGCTGCAACTACAGCTAAACAGCTGGAACTTGTAATCAGTCAAAAGACCAAGAAAATATGATTACTAAATTCCTTCCTTGCTGCTATCTCCTCCTTCTTATCCTTGGTGAGCTTCCTCACCCCAGACCCCACTCCTTGATGAGGTGACTTCCTTGAGAAGATTCCCCTTTCAAAACTGCGCTGCCCTAGCTGGTTTCCCTCCTCTTGTAGCAGCGTTGTTGACTTGTTCAAATGGATCTAGCTCATTGCTTTGCCTCTCTTTCACACCAAAGTGGCTTTATTTTTCCTCCTAATCTAATCCCTTTTCACACTGGGATATTTTTTATTGTCCTTCCTACTCTTCTATTTCAAAAATGGAGAAGTTATAATATTCCAAGTAGTAGTGGCTAATTGGGAATATTACATTAGCTCTCCCTACAGGTGAAGAAGGAATGGTAGATGACCAGCTACTAGATGAGCATCTCTTTTCTATATCATAACTCTCACCATGGTTTGTTGATATAGAAAACTACCTGGTTGTTGGGAGACTCCCTCCTAATATTTCATTCAGGTAGTGGAGAAGAATCATCAGAAAAAGCACCCCTTTCACATGGATTGGGGAAAACCTTTTGAGCTAGGCCCTGATCAAATCCTTGGGAGATGTGTGAGGGAGAAATAAGTTTTTTATATCCTCTCTTCATGTCATGACATCCCATGTGGAGGCCACCTTGTTGCAAAGAGAACTTCTTACAAAGTTTTGCAAGTAGGATAGTCTTGGCCCACTCTTCATCAAGATTCCAAAAGATACACCTACAGGTGTGACCAATGCCAAAGGATGGGGAAACCCATGCAAAGGGATGAGATTCCTTTACACCCTCAGGTGGCTCTTGAACCATTTGAAAAATGGGGCATGGAATTTTTTGGACCTATCGATCCACCATCCGGACAAAAGAAGTATATCATAGTTTGCACTGATTACCTGACAAAGTAGGCTGAAACAAAAGTAGTGAAGTAGCAACCGAGGAGAAAGAAACATAATTTTTGAAGGAGAATGTGTTTTATAGGTTTGGATACCCTAGAGAAATAGTCACTAATTAGGGAGCACAATTCAATTCTCACCTCATTGAAAATATTTTGAGGAAGCACAAGATTAAACATACAACTTATACTACCTATCACCCTCAGGTGAATGGCCAGGTAGAAGTAACTAACAGAGATTTAGAGAGCATCCTCACAAAGGTTGTGAGTAGCAGTAGAAAATATTGGGCAGAAATATTGGTAGAAACTACATGGGCCTACAACACTACCTGGAAGACAACAATAGGATTCACTCCCTATGAACTAGTACATGGTAAGAAATCTCTACTTTCAGTTGAGTTTGAATTCAATACTTTAAGAATGGAAGCTTAATTAAATCTAGATCTATCAGATGCCCAAAAAGAGAGGTTTTTGCAACTAAATGGATTGGATGAGTTCAGAATGCAAGAACTTCTTCACACAGAGGTAGTTCAGATGCAAAGGAAGGTATGGCATGACAAGAACATTAAGGAGAAGGCCTTCCAAGAAGGATATTGGGTGATGTTGTATGATTCAAGGTTTAAATTCTTTAAGGTAAAATTGATGACAAGATGTCTAGGACGATACACAGTGGAAAAATGTTTTGAAAATGGCGCAGTTTAAGTCAAGACCATAGATGAGGAAGGAATCCCCTTGCATGTCAATGGTCATAGACTTAAAATTTACAAGAAGCCCTTATCCAGGGTAAAGTTCATAAATTCAATAAGCAGAGAGGTGTATGTAATGGTAAACTCCATAGTTTCCAGCACCTCCTAAAAAATAAAAAATAAAAAAAAGGAGAAAAAAGAATAAATATCCATGGTTGAAAACCTCTCTGAGGCGCTCAAGGCAAGCTCGTGGGATGAAAACCTCGATGGAACCAGACCACTTGCTTTCAAAAAAAAAAGAGAGAGAGAAACACATTTGCATCTCTATGTTTTCTATGTTTGTTGTTTTGCAGGTTATTAATGGTTTCTAGAAACACAGGAAAGAAATCATCTTCTTCTCTCCCCTTCTATATAATATTCCCAAATAGAGAAGCAACAATACATGAAAAAAATAATGGAAAGAATAGTGAATAAATAAACACACCATGATATGAGACAAATGTAAAACCATATAATTAAACATATCAGCTAATAATAGGCACAAGATCTTGAGGATCAAGTCACTCAAGCAATACAAAACAAGCCTCTACAAGCAAAATATGCCATCACATGAGAAATAGATTCCATACAAATGCCCCGAGCTATGACAACGCAGTTTTAGGGCATAAACTACTGCATAAATATATATGAATGTAGATCTGTTGTTATATAGCTCAAATAATGTTAGGAGTGAAGATCTAGCCTCCTAGACACCTTTTCAAGAGAACTTGGGAAGGGTTTCCTGAAATACACCCAAATACAAATGGTGATCTACAGCCCTAGGACTGAAGAGTCACTTGTTAGTCATCAGCAATTTTTGCTATTTTGTAGATGACTAAATGCTTATCCTAGATTTCAAAAAACAAAATTCATGAATATTGTGAGTTTTAGAAATCTCACTGCCTTCATTATCCTTAGGATTAATTTTTCACTATTTCACTACTCTGCCTTTCCTTGGTTATCTTACCACTCCTAGAAAACCCCTCATAGGCTCATGCCACTCATATTCATCCTATTTTCCCACCTATGACCACAGTACTCTCTTTTGCCTTTGCCTCACCCCTCCACTTGCCCCCTAGGATCACCAACCAATTTACTCCTTATGTTTCCCAGATGTCTCAATCATTCATGGTCTCAAAAATATCTCTGTAGGCTCTTTAAATAAATCAAGTACCTTGGATTTTGGATCTTTAATACATCAAATTGTCAAAAACTCTGTTTTTCATACTTGAATACCCCAAGCCAAGCTTTTAGTCAAAGACCAAGTCAAAAGAGCCTCCCACTAGGTCACGAGGGTTTCATAGGTTGTAGGGTGGTCTTTGGTGTTCTAAATCACAATTTTTCATGTGCTAACAAGCTGAATCAGATGTGAAAGAAAGTCAGCACCTGTTTATCCAAGGTAGATTAGAAAAATCTCCAAGGAGGACTGCTTTGTAAAGTACAAATTCCACAAAGGACAACTGTTCATTTTGACATTTCTGCAGGAGTGTCAAGGTGGTTATCAGCAAAAAAATTTGTAATATAAGAGTCCTACTCCTCATTAGAATATATACTCAAGAAAATGGAAGAGGAAGCAACCTATGTTCAGGAAAAATTAGGGTTTCCTAAGACTAATTGGGCCAGTAGCATGCCAAGCAAAGATCAAAGCAACAAAACACATGGATAGAGGCACACGAGCACAACTAAGATTGAATTGAAGATTTTTAGAAATCATAGATGAAAAAAGGAAAAAGGTGAGGTGAACTGAATAGAAATGAATGAACTTGAAAGGGCTATAGAGAACTTAGAAGACAAATCTAATGATTTTTCTCTAACAACCCTAAAACCTAAAGTTTTGGAAAGATAGGAAAAGAAGGTGAAATGAAGATAATGAGCCTCCATGATGAGAGTAGAAAGAGAGTTTGAAGAAGTTATTAATGGTGACCTCCAGGGTTTGTCAAGGTAAATATCTCACTGCCTCAAAGGAAAATCATGAAAGAGTATCAGTATAAGGAAGGTCAAGCCTTCATTTTAAGTCATTTACCCTCAAATGGTAAAAGGAATGAAAGCATAGGGTAAAGTTTCAAAACGGAAGACCAAGTTGAGCATAAGTTTGTTCTTATGTGACTAAATATGTCAAACACCAAGAAACATTAGAAAACTCAAAACAATATTTCATGGCATCTACAACAAATCAGAAGTGGCCAAAAAGGAGATATGGAAAACATGATTATGGTCATTGCAAAAGGTTAGTTTGTCATGTCCAAGAATCAGTGAAAGGGAAAGAAACCATGTTTTTCAAGTCACCTGCAGTAAAAGACAAAGAGAAATTAGTAAAAGTGAAAAAGAATACTGAAACTTTAGCAAAGTGGGTTTTCGAGTTAATTTATTTTCCCAAAGATATAAAATTCCATTTTTTTTTTCTCCCACCTCATTTTGCATTGAAAAGGAGTGAAAATCATTCAAGGAGGAAATTTCTGAGTCTTAGTCAATTTCTGGGCAAAGTCACCTGGTGCTACATTTTGGTGCAGACACTATGCTTAGGGCAACTAGCGTTGTGCACAAAGGATAAATTGCAGTGTAAATTTACACTTCGTTGCGCCTAGAGCGGAGCGCGCTGTGCTTACAGCTGGGTGCTACCAGTTTGCCCAACAGGAGAACTCGACAGGCACAGGAAAGGCCTAACAAGCCTGTACGCGGGCAGCACTGTGCCCAGGAGGAGCCGACTCGCCCAGAACATGCCCAGCACTATGCCTAGAGGGACTCGACTCGCCCAGTTTCAGCCCAGCACTGCGCCCAGGACACCGGAAATCCTGCACGACTCGTGCAGCACTGCACCCAAGAGACCGACAGGCCTGCACGTGGGTAGGCGCTGTGCTTAGAACTGAAACCCTATCAATTGTAGAATATTGCCCAAAAAATAAGGAATACCCCTCCAAGCTACATCCAAGGACCTGAAAAAATGTCAAAGGTGGTATGTGGACATTTTTCCTCCTCCTTAAGTGAAATTCCTGAATTCATGGTTAAAGGAAAATGATCAAACCCTAGTGCCTATGAACCCTAAGTCTTCATGGAAAACAACCTTTTTTGACCTGCAAACAAGAAAATTATCAATTAAAAGGGGTTTTCAATTGGGGTAACTAAAATTAATTCAAGTTAGGCCCTCCTCTAAGCTCAAAGAAAATATTTCATAAAAGTGCCTCCATCTCACTCATTTACAAGAGCTGCCCTGACCATCATTTCATTCCACTCCTCCTGCCTAAGTTTCACAAGCAGACCTAAGTTTGTCTAAAGGCCACACTAATCACCATGTCAGGAGAAGAAGGAAGTGTCAGTATTGAAGGAGGCCAAGTTCCTATGAAACCAAAGCATAAGGGTGGGAAGGTTAACAGATTTGAACCCCAAGACACAGTGGAGATTACTTCATCCCCCATGATTCTTACATGATTTCAAAACGTATGGTGTTTCCAGTTTTGTGATAAATTCAAACAAGTGCAAAATCACCCAGAGCTCACAAGGTTTTTCATTCTTAACCTACATAACAAACAGTCAAGCTTTACAGGGGTGGATTTTGAACTATCAACAGATGTTATTTCTAGTGCTACAGGTATACCTGATGTTGGTCAAAAGTGGTTCAAGAGAGCAAAGTTGGACATGAGCTATTATGAGCCATTTATCAAACCTACGTACAGGAAGGGCTGCAAAACCATTTTCCCTTTCTCACACTTGCTGGAAAGGTATGCACCCTTAATGAGGGTCATCATGAAATACTTTACCTGTGAGGTGAGGTATTCTAGACTCTACTCCTACCATGTTAGACTGCTCATGCATTTCACTAGGGTTAAGATGCTTCATTTTACCTATTACTTGTATAGGAGTATCAACAAGATGTCTTCTATTGTCCGAAGGAGGAGTTATTCCCAGAAAATGCATAGTTTGTTCCACCACTCCTTGATCAAGATGGTGGTGCTACATCAGTTGGAGCAAAAAGGCATACCTTGGGAGGTGTTCATAGCTCATGAAGTATTCACAAGCCCTCAACCCCATCATCAACCAAATTTACACTCATCATCTCATCCGCCTTCCTCCACTCCTCCATTACCTCCTACTGACCATGACTCATCATCTACACATATATCCCCTCCTCAAGGAAACCTCCCTTCCTCATCTTCTCCTAATGCATCAGATGAAGAAGGAAGTGGTAGTGAACAAACAAGTGAAAATGAGGGTGAAAGTGACAATGAGTCAAACCAAAATAAAGATGAAGAAGATGATGAGTTGAGCCAACAAGAGGCAGGAGACATGGAAACAGAGCAGGGTAATAACAGTGAATACAATCAAGAAGTTGACAGTGGGAATGGATCAAGCAAATATGAACAAGAAATCAGCAATGAAGCAG
Organism: Pinus albicaulis; assembly: GCA_034641835.2. Taxonomy (NCBI): domain Eukaryota; kingdom Viridiplantae; phylum Streptophyta; class Pinopsida; order Pinales; family Pinaceae; genus Pinus; species Pinus albicaulis. The sequence goes on along the minus strand of CM076573.1, from coordinate 4,382,890 downwards.
AGGCCATGGAGGTGGATGATGATGAAAAAGAGGTAAGTGATGAAGAAAGTAGCAATCACACTGAAAATGTTGAGGATGAAGATGAAAAGGACAGCATGGACACAAATGAGGCAAGTAACCAAGAAGCAGAATATAATCCTAAACACAACAGTGAAAATAAAAGCCCAAGAGACAGTAAAAAAAGTGCGGCTCTTAGTCAAAACAAAGATGTGGGATAAGATAAAGAGGACACCACAATGAGCCAAATTGAACCTTTTCCCTTGGCATACCACATAGGAGAAAGACATGTGTTTTCTGCCTCTAAAAGGCAAGGGGCCATGACTTCTACTCTTATTAGGCCAAAGAACAAAAGCAAAGATAAAGGAAAGTAAAAAATCAAAGATAAAGGCAAGGGTAAAAGCAAAGACAAAGGCAAAGGAAAGATGAAGGAAGAAGGGAAAGACCAGCATGATGCAGAACATGAATTTGACCTCATTGAACTTGACAGTGACAAGGAGGATAAAAGGAGGGCCAATAGCATACTACTTCAAAGCAAGAATGTAGAGATTAAAGACCTAGAAAGGAGCCTTGGCATGGAACGATATTTTATTGACTATTAAAAGGACGAGAACAAGCATATGAAGAAGATGAAGAGGGACCTTGACCTTCAAAAGAAAATGACCAAGCACTATGCCTTGAAAAACAAACTTGCTTATGCATGGCTCAAAGAGGCCCTCACTGAAATTCAAGCACTCAAAGGGGAAAAAAAAAAAGAAAACCTTGGAGTCTTGGCTGAAGCTTCTCTACAGGTTTCTCAAACCCCATAAGGGAGACATCCACCAATTTTGAGGAATTTTTCACAAATTTTGGTTTTTTGTGAATTTGGAGGCCTCTAAGCGCAGCACCCCTGGTGCTAAGCTTTCATATCAGGCATCCTCAGAGGAAAAAATTTGCATTTTTGGAATCCTCATGTCTATTACAGTATTCTCACCAAATTGCAAAGCATTTGGAGAATTTTTGACCCCTCAAAAGGCCAAAAACACCTCAATTTTCACCTTTCTGCCTCATTTTCAGGCTTGGTGCTGCGCCTAGATCAGTCTTGGGAATTTTTCCTTTTGGACAGGTTACGGGATCTCAATCATAAAACCAAAGGTAGTTTTGGAAAGAGGACTCAGCAAGCTTTGCAACGGGACATTACGAAGAAAAATCCAACATCGGGAAGGTCACCAAAAATTGGCTGCAAGTGAACCCATTTTCTGCTTTAAAGGCGCTACGCTTTCAGTTGCCACCTTTCCAAAAAGTCAACAAAACACACTAAAATATATTTTCGAGATTTTTTGGGAAAATCACTCCAGAATTGGTTGAGGAGTTATGTTTAAGTTATCTTGCATTTATTTCATTATATATTATGTGTCTTGGGCCTTGCATGGTCTCTTGGCACATAAATGACATTTATGGTGTATTTATGGTTTCTAGAAACCTCTTAGGGTTTCCACCTCCTCCATTGCTAGATAAATAGAGAATGGAGGTCCTATTGTAAAATTTTGGCATTTGATGAATTTTGAGAGAAATACATGGTTTTTTGAGTTTGAAGATAAAATTGATGTTGTGGAATTTGTGAATGGCTTGCTTTGATTGATGATGGAGAAGGCTTGCTTGCAGGATCCCTGAGCATGGTTAATGGTGATGTGTCTCTCTTTAGTTCTTGTTTTCCATGTTATCATTATGTTCATATTTCTATGTTGCAGTAAGACAAAGGTTTTAGGCTAAGAAATATTGTTCAGAGGTACCTTAGATCTATTTGTCCTTATTGCCTTCATGTTTTCCTCTGTTGGGTTAGTTTAAAGAATCCATAGTTTCTCTTTAGACCCACCCATGCTTTTTTATTTCATGAATCGTTTAATACAGTAGATTTCAAAGATGTTTTATGTTTAGCCATGCTTGTTTGATGCTATTTAAATGATGTTATTGAGATCTTTCTTTAAAGTACTACTTGTTAGGTTTATCCAAAGAGGTCATGTTTTGATCATGCCCTTTGTCCATGCTTGAAAATTTTCCTTAAAGGTCTTTATAGCTTGATCAAATGATGTTAGGAGTTCCCTTTTTTTATTCAAGTTATATGTTATCTCAAATGTTTTCTAAACCTTGAATGTGAAATCACTAGAAGTTAGAGAAGCTCTTGTCTTCTATATTTCACTGGATTGTTTGTCTCAAATGTTTACTTTCTTGAGTGTAATCCAAGAGCTATTGGTTTTCCCTGTCTTATGATTATTTCCTTGTGTTGGTTAGTGTTTAAGACCATATTTATTTGAAGGTACCTTGTTTAAGGATTCTTAACTCCCCTTTTACACCTACCATGTTCACAAACTTGATGTTCATTTCATCTCATACAAACCTTCGAAGATCCATTTGACCATGTTAGATTTTCTCTATGATGCACCCTGATTCATTGTTGAACTCTCCATGACCTTCTGCAGACACCATAGCCCAATGATTTGAAAACCTCTCACTCCACCTATTCTAATTGATCATCTTACCCAACCAAAACAAAAAAACAAATCCTACACTTAACAACTAGCCTAAAATCAAACCCTAAAAGAAAACAAGTTTACATCCTTTGCACACAATAGAGAGAGCCCTCTCTAAGTCCAAGAAGGCTAGATCCTAGGACTCCAAAGACTGGTCTGATGTTACCCCTGTTCATTTGTTGTCACTAATCTGAAAAATTGCGGGGACCTAACATAATGGTGATCATGGTGGGACCTTCTGAGTAAGAAACAAGATTATATATCCTTAGAAAAATTCAGAAGCCCTTATCATACAGTATCTATTGATTTATCACCAACTCAACTGTAATATCCCAAAAGGGAGAGTGCAGCAATACTTCACACAATATAATAACTTGCAACAAGATAAACAATAAATAAGTACAAATCAGAATATGCAGAAAGAGCTAAGCCATTTTATTATATCGGAGCTGAATCAATTACACAAGTACAAGATATAGGTAGATCTAGCCAAAGAGATGAGCTAAGATCACCCTGAAAACATATGTGAAGTAGGTACAACGTAAATGTTGAGGCTCTGCAGCAAATACTGCGTTGTCTCTTCAGCAAGACATAAACATGGAGTTGCAGGCTGAAAAGAGAAATTCATATCTACTCAAAACTGGAGCTCTGACGATGCCAATATTCAGGATCCGGCCAATGTGATGGATTCCCAAGATAACCCAGAAAGGATTTTCCAGATCTACAATTTTGGAAAAATCACCTCCCTGGGGTTTGATCCTTGATCTGCTAGGAAATATAGATCTAAAGCTAGATCTGAAGAATGGAGGGCTGAAATCTGTGCTCAGATCAGATCTATGCTTTAGGGACTGATCCCTTCCTCAGATCTATGAGCTAGAAGTTCTAGATCTAGCTCTCAATCCTCCCTAAGATGATTGCAGCTGCTGCAACACAACTGCCTCTGAAAACTGTGCTGTGAGGGAAAGAGAGGCCTTCTGCCTGCTGAAATATGTTGCAGTAAGCTCCAAGCTGATGTTGAGACTGATGGTAATGTGGAGGAATGATGCTCCACTAGATTTCTAGCTTAAGTACTAGCAACTTCCTTCCTCCTTTTAGATCTGCAATATTGACAGCGTTATTCTTGGAGAGAATACTGCTGCTAGGAGGTCAATAACATTTGGTCTGATGCCAGATCTGCAATGGGGCTTTGGGAGTGCTGATATATAAGCCCAGGTGATGGGAATAATTGCTCACCTTGTTCTCCAGCTGAAGTACTGAAGAAAACTTCCACCTTCCAAACTGATCTTTAGAAAACTGCAGTTTTCTGAATATGAATGTTCTGCAGAAAGTAGAAAAATGAAATGGCACTTAAAGCTAGATGTATGATGAAGTAAAAACCTCTTCCTTAGAGATCACTCAAAGAAAGAGGAGTATTCCCACTCGGGAACACCCTGTGCTAAACAACACCTGCAATCTCTGCTAAACAACCCAAGAATGCAGTGGAATGTCACTTGACAATTCCAGATCTAAAAGATCATACATCAAATAATCCAAGATCCCTTTCACCTTTTCCTTCATCTCCTTTATAATGATTGAGCCATCCCAAGCCTTGGCCCTAATCTCAACTGCGCTATCTCATGTGGACAAGATCCTCCAAGTGGGACAGCGTTATTTGACAAAATCAACCAAACAGTCTAGGTGCAACGTACACCTCCTCCATAATGTGTGCTTCATTTTCACATAATCCTCCACCACTTTATCATTAATGCTTAGTGACGCTTTGTTTGACATTTTCAAGATCTTAGTTGACTGAATCAAACCTCCATGATCTCTCTCATTAAATGAGACATGATCTCCAAATCTAATTCACATTAGTAGTTTCTCAACTACCTCTTTTGCAGATCTAGTCTAAATTAATCCACATTCACACACACAAAGTGGATATTTATTCTTATTGAGGATTGTGGGTCCCTCCACCCTTTTATTTGCTTAATTCATGAAGAAAAATCAAGGACTCTAATATTCCAAATATGATGTGAAAAATTGGGAATATTACAGTCCCCCCCGAAAAAATGTTGGTTGTCCTCAAGCAACTCCAAAAGTAGATGCAAAGCCATCTATTCCCCTCCAAATGGCATCCACATAAGGAAGGCTTCCTCCATTTTCTGCAATAGGTTATGCATGTTTGGTTCCAAAGTTATCTCTTAAAAGCATAAAGAATGACCTCCAACTGTTTGGTTAGATGTCCTCCTCCCATCATGAAGTACCAAGTGACAACCATATGATGTCCAACAACATCATCAATACATGAGGTGTAAACAAGAAGGTGGTTCTCTTCACAAGGGAAAAGCTCCATTACACAATACACATCTTCATCCCATGTTTCATGAATTAGATTGAGCATTGAGATGCTCTCATACTTAGCCCTGTTGGCCTTGTTGGATCCAAACTTCATCATTCCAAGGGTTTGCAAAATAAGAAGGGAAGAATTAATATGGGTAGACAAATATGTCAAAACATATTCTCCTAACAATAACCACCGGAGTAAGGCCCTTTGCTGCCATCCTCCATCTCCTCCATGTAAGATGGACAAGCCAAACTCCCCCAAAAGTGCTCCAAGCAACAAGAGATCTTGCTGCTTTATCCCCTCCTCATGTGCATCATGAAGCATAAGCATACTAATGGACATAGGAGATGTCACATCAGCCAAATACAAAGAAACATCATTGATGCACATCATGAGATCATTATGCCAAGTTTTACACAATACAAAACACATAGACATAGGAGATGTCATATGGTGGCCAAACTTTCTCAAGTAAAACCAAAATGAACATGCCTTCCCTTTCAGAAATTTATCATTGAAAGAAAAGGCATGATTCAGAAAATGATGAGCTATTGGGTGGTATCCATACTCACCCAAGAGCAGCCAGCGCAGCCATGCCTCCTTCTTCATTTCATACATGTTTTTCAAGGCATGGATTAGAAAAATAGGTGCCTTTGGAGAGTGACAGAAATCTCCCAATGGAAACCAACGTAACCAAGCATGTTAGCCCATAAAAATATGCAAGTGGCTTTGCAACCCCTTGCTTATCATCCTTACCCATTCACTCCCATGGGGATGATGAATGAGGTACTGCATAATCAAGGCATCCTCCCTTTGTAGAATTCCAACCTTCCCAAACTATTGAAGACCTTTGCATTTCATGAAATGTTGAAATGCATCTCTAATGAGATCTCTTAATGAGATTCTCTCTCCATGAAAGGCCCTCCAAAACCAAAGAAGTTTCAGATTGATTGCAAGTAGAAGTTTCTCTTTGTGCAGTGGGAGGCTTATTGAGAAAGGGTAATCTATAAAGGAGAAAAGGTTTCTCATTTCAAGATGTCTACCATTTTTCATCTTTGTTTCCATTGCTTCATGAGTGAAGCTACCTCTAGAATGCTCCAAGAGTGATGAAGCCCTTTCTTTATCATAGCTACTAAGTGACAGCGTTGTAGATCTGTAGGGTAATACATATGTTGTCTCCAAGTAAGGCACAATACTGATCTCATAATCAACCTTTGTACATAGGATAATGCTAATCCCATTTTTTGAAACTCTACATCTCAACTCAAGGGGTTGAATTCAGCTCAATAATGATGAAAAGGGATGGTTTCCAGTCTCCTCCCTTATTAGATCAAGGGTCCTTTGCACTGTGATATGTTTCTGCTTCAAATCAGCATTTTGTTCTAACCCTTGGTCATGCATTGATCTTGAAATAATATGTGCTGAAATTTTATGCATACCTTGGATCAACTGATATGTGGGAATCTCTTCACAGAACACAAGATTTCCTCCAACCGGGACAATAGTATCTCCAACTGCTGGTAAGAGTGATGGCCTCTTTTCTTCAAGTGTACCAGCGTTGGTTCTGTTACACATTAATTTGTCACCGTCCCTACCATTCCCCGTCCCGCACAATGGAGGACCCATTTTGTGACCTGTGAACATTGTCATGCCTTGAAACCATCATCAAAGCATTCCTCTAAGCATGAGATTTAATTTCCCTTAAGACATCTCCTTACAAAAATCATGAAAAACATCTCCTTTTGCATTGGCGCGGGCAGACAGTTCAGCACTCGCGCCAATGGGGGAAATCCTGCAAAGAGGTCGCGCCAACTGGCGCTCTGTCACAGAGCAGTAGTCGTGCCACCCAATTTAAGGATTGTTTTTTAAATAAAGATGGCGGAAGTTGAGTTCCAACAAACTCTGAAATCATTGCCTATCTTGAGTTGGGAGGTTTGGCTGCAGAAGTTCTATGGAAGGGAAGTGGTTTTGCCACCTCCCATGGAACCTTCCTTGTTGATAGGGCCAATCCCATAATAATAGGGATCCCAACTCCCTCCTTCCCCATCTATAAAAGCCTGCTCAATCCCATGGCAAGTTAGTCTTGAAGTGCCTAAGCTTTGAATCTCCATATTCCCAAGAGCCTTTGTGCTGTAAAGAGCCCTCTTTTTCCCTTAAGGCCGACTCAAGTAAGGAGACTATTGTCGAGAGACTCTAGAGAGGTTTGCCCTTTCCCTGGCGAGCTTTGCGAGACGTGAACGACTGGAGACCCATCCGAAGGAGACCACGACGTCAGAACTTGGTTGTAATCTCTCTTCGTTTTTTATTTAATAGATGATTACGATTATGGTTCCACTCTGTTTTCCATTATGTTAATATGAGTAATATCCTTTCTGACTGATATTTAGTTACGTATGCCGGGTTTTATGCTTGTATCTATTTGTTTCTTGCATGTGCAGGTGTTCATCCGTGGAGATCGTGGAGGGATCGTGATCTGCCGAGGCTGAGGAACGGGGACGCTCTCTTCTTCAGATCATAGCATTGGATTCCAGGTAGGCTTCCATCTTTAGTCTTTTCATTCGTAACTAGGGACTTGCGTCGTAACATTGTTTGATTGTTGCTAGACCCCTACTGGGCTAGTAGGGATCGCCTCTGTCCGCAGAGGGGATTTACCTCCTCAACAATTTGGCGACTCCGCTGGGGATCGTCCAGATTTCACTGTCTCGTTTGTGTTGTCTCGCTTTGATTATTTTATGTTTTTCCTTGCTTGATGAACCTTCTGGGTTGGGTTCTTTCACTGTTTTTGCTTCTTCGTTTGCTTAGTTTGCATTGATCTGCTTCTGGAGTAGTTTTTTTTTTTTTAATTTTGGCTAAGAAACTCGACTGGCGCGGTTTTTAACCTGACAGTCGCGCAAATTGGTGCATGTTGCTTTTGTTTAGCCCGCGCCAATTTCTTTCTGGCGCCAGTTTCATCCTTACAGTCGCGCCACTCCTGTAAGGTTTTTGAGTTTCCTCATTTTTGAGCTCTCTGGGTTTGGTCAGTGTTTTTCTTCTTGATTTTCCGACTGCCTGAGTGTGTTGGAGTCCTGTTTGACTGGGAATTCACCTCTGTCCTTTGGTTGTTTGCTTTTATCTACCGATTTCACGTTTTAAGCCCTAAGGCATCTAGTGGCTTAGTGTATCGAGCCCTCCTTGGGAGTTTTGGTGTTTTGATTGTCCCGTCAACTATCTGATTGATTCTCCGCATCCTCTAAGTAGTTGTTCATTGTTTTGTTGCGATTTTTGGGTGATTGTTCATTCCTTCATTCGAAATTCGTTTGGTCTTGCCTTGGACCTAGATCACACGGTCCATTGGAAGCTTTTGAGTCTTTTCCTTGTTTTGAGAGACTTTGGTCGATTTGGGATCTGATTGTTTGTGTTGTTGAGTGAAATTTGTTTGTTTTGCTCTCTCGAATATCATTTCTCAAGTTGTTCCGTTTGTTTTCAAGTTTGTTTAGTGCATATTAGCTATTAAACATTGAAAATCAAAAAAAAAAAAATCTCTTTTGCTTTTGTTAATTAGTGCAAATTGTGATCTTTTCAATTTTGCTAGTGATTAGTGATTTGGATGAAAAGTTTTCAATTTCATTAGTTGCATTAGAGGTCTCATTGTTTGTCTTCCGTTCATTTCGTTTGTGTAAAAGCTCTCAACTCTTCTCTAATTAGTTTTCATCGAACGAAATGTTGGACTGTGGCATGTAGCTTTGCATTTAGGAGTCTTTTAAGACACTACATACGATAAGGCCTGAAAATTGAAACTTAATTGAAGATCAACTGTAAAATTTATTCAATTAACCTAAGGCAGCATTGGAACTTAACGAAACATATTTAGAAGGTCTAGGCTAGAGACGTGTTCCGGCGTCGTTAAACCTAGCAGCTGTCGTTCGCCTGTTGGCTTTAGACAGCGCTAGTACGGACTTGTGCTCCCCGTATCGTCGCGTATATAAAGGGAGACCCCTATAGGTTTTCAATCCTTTATCCACAGGAAGCCGAGTCTGCCGCCCTGTACCCGTGATACACCGAACACAGCATTCGGGGAGACTACCTGCACGTACGGAAAGTCCTTGGTCGATTTCTGTTTCATTTTTTAAACCAAGGTGTATATTGCAGTTCACGGATATTTGGTACACCCTTTGTGCCTAGTTTTTTCCTGAGCAGTCATTTGGTCTTTTCTGACTCCCTAAACTTGAAAATACCGTCGAGCGCTTGTCCTTTCACGCTTGTATCAAATCTGAAAGAGATAGAGTCATCTTTCTATTGTTTCTCAACTCTTAAAATATGAAACGATAGAGTTTCTTACTTTTCAATGTGGTAAAAAATTAATCACCCACGATTACACGCCCGCTTAGATATTGCTTGTTGACCGTTTGATCGTGTGCTCTTGACTCTTTTTTCAGCCCGTGTGTGGTTTTGAGTTTTGATGGCAACTTTTTCAGATTTCACCAACCAAGGAATCCCCTCAGAAGGGAATCCTGGTCATTTTCCTCCTTTTGGAAATGTTGGTGCTCCTTACATGGCGACGTTGTCCCTTCCTGGGTTAACTGTTGGGTTGCCTGTTTGGTTGTTCTCAACCTCTGTTGTCCCGAATGTCTCCACTACTGTTCAATCAGTTTCTCCACCCGAACAACATCATGTTGATTCCAAGGTGGACCTCTCCCCTTCTTCGCCTGTTTCTGCGTCCTCCTCTTCTACTTCGCCTGGTGAAAGTCTGGATTCAAGTAACCAGGTGGCTAGGAAGAAGAAGAAGAAGACAAAGAAGAAGAAGTCTGATAAGCGAGAGGCTAAATGTACAGCTACTGTCTCTGAGATATCTCCTCTTGATAAACCTTCCAACCCTCCACGGAAAGTCAAGTTCCCTTGCCTGTTGTGCACGGGAGACCATCTTCTTCGAGACTACCCTGGCATCCCCAAGGTGCTCGAAGCATGGTCCGACGGCCGTCCGCCGTTGCCTTTGACTTCCGGGAGCCAAGTTGGGGGCACGTCTTCAGCTGCTGTTGATAAGGCTCCTAAGAAGCAGGGTAAGATCACCAATCCCTGTAAGTTGTGTGAAGGGCACCATGCCATTCACCTTTGTCCTTATATGGATGAAGCCAAGCAAGTCTTGGACAACCCAGCCGGTTCTACACCACGCCTTCCACCTGGTTATAATCGACTTTCTTTGAGTCCTCCGCCAGCTGATCCTAGGATTGGTCAAGAGTCATCCTTGGTCGATCCCACTCCCCCAGAAATTCAAATTCACGAATCCGTCCCTGACCAACCATTGGTCATAGGATCGGTTGAACTGGCCCCGTCCACGGTGCACCAGGTCTTTTCTGTCGAGAGTGGATCTCACACCCCCCATGTCCTTCTGATTTCTTCAGATTCTTCAGACTTGGAGAAATATTCTCTTGTCCCTGTACTTCAAGAAGCTGCTCCTCCGCCTCCCATGATGGAGGCTCCGGAGGATATCCCTCCCGCCTTCGAGATGGAGGTTATGGAGGATGCTCCTTCTTCCGTAACATCAGGGGAAGACCTTCGCATTTCGATGGTAGCCCCTCCGAGTAGTTTGGTCGCTTCCTTTGATTGGAACCGATTTGCAGGATTTCGCCTTCCGTCTTATGTGCCTTTCGAGATCACAGTGCAGGCTCTTGGTCTGGTTGTACCCAGTACCATTATAGACGAAGGTGCCTCTGTTAGTATTCTATCTTCAACTACCTGGCAAGCTTTTGGTTCGCCGCCGCTTGCGCCTGTTACGCAGAATCTGTTGACATTCAATAGAAGAACGAGTCAACCGTTGGGGATCCTTCCAAGGTCACCTGTTACTTTGGGAGGTAAAACCGTCCATATGGACGTGATGGTCGTTCCAGGCCCTTTGGATTTCAATCTGCTCTTGGGGCGCGATTACACTTATGCCATGGGAGCACTTGTCTCCTCCCTCTTTCGCGTGATGTGCTTTCCACATGAAAGACGGATTGTGACCATTGATCAACTGTCGTTCTTTGGTCCTACTGTGGCAACTGGTCCGCCATCACCCCCTCCTGGTTTTTATCCACCTGTTGTATCTGCCACACCGCAGGTCAACTATGTGGCCACTTACCCCGTGCCTGTGCTCAGTGATGATGCCGTTGTGCATAATGTGCTGGGGGCATTGGGTCCTGACTTCCAGGGTGTTTCCCTTCCATCGGGAGTGGAAATCTTGGAAGCACCGCCTTCTGGTTCTTTTGATGTAAGTCGGTTGGAGCACGGTTTCCTCCCTGGGTCAAGCTCTTTAAAAAATGAAACCAGGATCTCGGAGCATAGTTCCTTCATTTGTGTCAAGCTCCTTAAAACATGAAACAAGTTGTTTGAGGATGGTTCCTTAAGTGTGTCAACCTCGTTAAAATAATGAAACACGAGCATGTTCAATTCGACTTTTTGTTTTGAATCTTCACTCCATTTTCAATGGACTGAAGCTTGGGGGGCATGCACCTCGAATTGAGACATCATGCTGGGGGGCATGCCCGTCTTCCTCATTTCAAGCATAGTTTGCATATGTGTGTGTTCATGTGTGCTTTTAAGCTTGCGTAAAAATGAAATGTGTGATTAGATACATTGTGTGAATACATTTCGCATTGGGTCGTTTGTTATGTAGCTGATACATTAGATTACATCTGTATTAGACATTTGCATGACATATAGAAAACATCATCACATGTAAAGAAAGATCCATCCAAAATAGTCATATGTATATATATATATATGTGTCGAAATGTTTGCACAGTGTGCATCATAAAACTCAAAAAATATACATAATCGTCTTAGTACATCCGGAGACGGTATGTCTCTCAAAAAATAGGTGTGGTATAAATCCTAAGGACTAATCCGCATGGTGCTCATGATAGCATGTGACTGCACGCACTAAGCGCCTCAGGATTCGGTGGACCCGACTCGGAACTCCCACCGTGTGGCGCTGGTATGCCATCGGTACGTCTGCCAGCCGGGCATAGTCTGGGATCCCGTGGGCAATGCCCTCGAGATTCTGGATCAGCTCCTCTCCTCCGGTACCCTCTCCCTGAACCTCAGGGGCGAGTTGTGTCCTCCGGGAGATTGGAGACATCCCAGCTGGTCTCTCAAGTCCCACATCTGCATGCATAGGTGATCGTCTTAGGACGAATGTGTATTAACAAAAAAAAAACATAAAACATAAAATCAAAATATGAGGTCTTACCCAACTCCTCGTCCCAGTCGTCTCCTTCTGGTAGTGGGAGATCTGGGTCCCCGGTAAAGTCAGTTCCTGCATAGGGCCAGTCTTCCACGACAATCAGCTGGTGCCGTAACCACCTAAAGAACTCCGGCCTCCAGGACATCTGTTGGCCGCCTCCAGATCTGGGCATCAATGCTGCCCAGTGAGCCATTCTTGGCTCTCGTGGTATCGGGTCTGCTACTGCGGCCCCTTGGCCCTGGAAGATTGGTAAATGTTTCAGAATGAACGATACCAAGATGGAACCATAACCAAACTATTTCAGTTTACCCTGTTTGCATTTCGTGAGCTGTCTTTTCATATTAATTGTCACTGCTGTTGCCCAGTCGTACAGCAGGGGACTCATGCATTCTGAAGCTAACAGGAGTTGGGCCTTTGTGGCCTCATGCGGTGCCTGCGACCCAGCAACCCGCGTGATGGTATGGAGAACCACTCTCAACGCCAGATCAGGGATAGTGTGGATATCCACTTTCTTACTACCTGATCCCGTTTGAGCTCCTTGGCACACTCGTGCCATCACTTCTTCCATCTTTTCCCCAGATGGTCTACTTCCAGTTAACACCGGGATTAGACCTCTGTGGGACAATCCAGTGATGAAATAAACATCAGAAACCTCCAGCTCTAATACCTGGTCTCGTAACCTGAACACCTGTTCATGTTCATCCCAGATACTGATTAAATACTGGAGGAGCTCGGGCTGAGCTCGTAAACACGGTGTGAGGAAGAACTTTTTCAGTCCACAGTTTCTAAGTGCATTCATGCAAGCTTGACTTTGCATGGCTTGTTCATCCTCTTCTCCATGCTCTCGTTCTTTCCATTCAATTGCCATTTTGATTGATTACCTGCATTCATATGGCCATGAACCCTTAGTTAGATCTTTGATGAGCCTCAAATTCCATGCAATTTGGTCTAAATGTCGAAATTTTGGGCGGATTTTTAGGTTCGGCCGCTGGCGCGGCTGTTTCGTGAACAGTCGCTCCACGTGGCGCGAGCCCTTTGTAGAAAAGAGCTCATTGGCGCGGGTCCGTGCCCGATACCCGCGCCAATGGGCGCAGCCCTAAAATTTTAAAAGTGGCCACACAGAACTGATTTTCAAGGGAAAATTATCAAAAAATGAATGAAAATGTAGAGCAAAGGAGTGCCTCTTACCTGTGACAGACGAGAAGCTGAATGGTCAACCGGATTTGTCGCAATCACCGTCAGAATTTTTTGCTCCAAATGGACCACTGTTGCTCTTTACCAAGGTAAATAGTAAAAGTAATTTTATTTTTACCAATTTGACATATTTATAACTTTTTCGACGTTAAATGAGTTTTAAAAGTTATTTTTATCAAATATTTGCATATGTTATGTCGAAAATGGATTTTACACTTGCTTGGTATGTGCAGCAGCAGGTTTTTGCGATTTAAACGATGGAAACGAGTTGTATTTTATACTTTTTTCGGACTCGGTAAATACACGAAAAAGTCACTCTGGAGTCATCTTTCAGCTCTTTTCTGACTCTCTAAATATGAAAAGATTGCCGAGGCCCTTGTCGTTTCGATCTCGTTAAAATGGACACGAATCGACATTCACCCGGTATAAGTTTAACCCTTTTTCGGGCTGGGATGGATTGATTACGAAAAAGGAATACCCTAGCCTATCGCGACTAGGAGGTTTTCCTGGATATTGTTTTCTACCTTTTCGGATCTGGGGAACTATTTACGAAAAGGGACCTGTGGAGTTTTCTTTTCCGCTGTCTTTTCAAACTCTCTAAACATGAAAAGGCGCCGAGTTCTTCCTTTGTCAGACTCGTTAAACCCTGATGACATTGGATTTCGTCGAAATGACGTTCTCCGAGTTTCTCCTTCCTAGGACTCGTTAAATGCACTAGGATGGATTCACCCGAAGGGCGGACTTATATCACAAGCATATGCTATCCCCTTCAAGCTTGTTATCAAAAATAATTGGGGTACTCGCCAGAAATGGTGGGGGAAAAAATGGAACTATCGTCGTTGTCGTCGGCAGTATGTCGCTCTTGAACATGGCACTTGTCCGCATTCGTGTCGGGTTGGGGACATCTCATCTCGTTGCTTCACTTTGCTTCCATGGGTTTGGGTAATCTCTTTTGACCTCTCATCTGTTCACTGCCTCGTCGCCATGACCTTTGATCTGTTGATGTCAAATACTGCCAAGTCCATTGTCGTGCCGTTTATATGTTCAAGAGAAGTTGGCCTCTGCGAATATCAACCTTCCTCTGCTTCTCATATGATCCTGATTCACAACAAAACATTATGTTCCTCTGTCTCGTGTCGATGATGTGGGAATCATTATGGCCCACCTTCGATCAAGGTCACTTCCGGTCGACTTCAACTCATTATCCAGGAAGTTGGTCTAGAGACTCCTGATGGTACCTTGGAGCCTGCATGCCTCAATGGCAGGTTCGTCGCATTCGACGTGAAGTTTACATCATTGACTTCCGATCGAGTGATTCTGCGGGTGTTCGACGTCAACTCATTTATTCGCATGCCGTAGATTGTACCTGTAAGTACCTTGAGGACCATTGTCATTATTGGTGGTTTCTCTCGCGTCTGTTAACAACTTTCATCATTGGCTGGTAATCAGACGATGTTCTTGCATGTTCGACTTCAGCTCACATATTCACATGCTTGAACTTGTAATTTGTTGGGTCGAGATGGAGCGCAAGACCCTGGATTGTGTCTGTTGCAATCCAGGCTGTGATTTTGGATTATTATCATTATGTACATGACTCACTGATTGGATGGCTGCGACCATACCTGAGTCTATTTGTTTGATCTTAGTTGGATGGCTGCGCCCATACCCTGGATCCGGATTATAGCATACTCTGTTTTGGATGGCTGCGTCCATACCACATATACATCATGTACTTGAGATATCAGTTGTATCTTTCTGTGCAGGTTTTCCGACGGCGGGCCTTCAGTTGAACATGTTCTCGTAAAGCATTTCACCCCTCTCCCTCTCGGGCCTCATACTTTAGGGGGCATCTGTTACACAGTAATTTGTCACCGTCCCTACCATTCCCCGTCCCGCACAATGGAGGACCCATTTTGTGACCTGTGAACATTTTCATGCCTTGAAACCATCATCAAAGCATTCCTCTAAGCATGAGCTTTAATTGCCCTTAAGACATCTCCTTGCAAAAATCATGAAAAACATCTCTTTTTGCATTAGCTGCGCATAATTCAAGATTTCGCGCAGATGAAGTGCTGCAATTTGAACAGCCTCGTCTTCAGCCACAGGATGTAGCTTGAAGAATGAATCTAACTCCCTCCTCCAAGCCTTGACATTGCTTGTGGAAGATCCATCAAATGTAGGCAAATAGAATCTATTATGCCTCTTTCTTCTATTGCTACTATAGGATCCTCTTTCTTCTCTAATCTGGAAGAATTGTTGGAGAGTTAGATTTTCCTTGAAAGCTCTAGACTATGCCTTGTAATCTTCAAGATATAGAATGAGATTCTCATGAGTCTCAAGTTCATTCATTCCTTCACTTCTATACATCTCACCCTCTTCAAAGAAAGTGGGCATAGTGGATCTATGAGGAGATCTAGGATTCTCCAGTCTTCTTTGCTTCTGATAGGAGGTACTTTCCTCATCACATCTTCTTCTTAGATCTTCTCTCTGTTCTTCCTCCTTCATTTGATAGACCTCCTTGGAGAGACCTTACATGGATCTAAAGAAAGGAGTGACATATTTTTCATTCTCCATGATAGATCTCATCTATCTATTTGTTCTTCTTTCAATGTAAAAAGATGAAGTGTCCACAAGCTGAGCCAAAGATCATGCTTTGATACCGCTGTAATATCCCAAAAGGGAGAATGCAACAATACTTCACACAATATAAGAACTTACAACAAGATAAACAATAAATCTGAGTACAAATCAGAATATGCAGAAAGAGCTGAGCCATTTTATTATATTGGAGATGAACCAGTTACACAAGTACAAGATATAGGTAGATCTAGCCAAAGAGATGACCTAGGATCACCCTGAAAACATATGTGAAGAAGGTACAGCGTAACTGTTGAGGCTCTGCAGCAAATATTGCGTTGTCTCTTCAGCAAGACATAAACATGGAGTTGCAAGCTGAAAATAGAAATGAAGATCTACTCAAAACTTGAGCTCTGATGATGCCAAGATTCAGGATCTGACTAATGTGATGGATTCCCAAGATAACCCAGAAAGGATTTTCCAGATTTGCAACTTTGGAAAAATCACCTCCCTGGGGTTTGATCCTTGATCTGCTAGGAAACACAAATCTGAAGCTAGATCTGAAGAATGGATGGCTGAAATGTGTGCTCAGATTAGATCTATTCTTGAAGGGCTGATCCCTTCCTCAGATCTATGATTTAGAAGCTTTAGATCTAGCTCTAAATCCTCCCTAAGATGATTGCAACTGTTGTAACACAACTGCCTCTAAAAATTGTTCTGTGAGGTAAAGAGAGGCCTTCTTCCTGCTGAAATATGCTGCAATAAACTCCAGTCTGATGGTGAGACAGATGGTAATGTGGAGGAATGATCCTCCCACCAGATTGTGAATGCTACTAGCAACTTCCTTCCCCTTTCATCTCAGAATATGTGATAAACATTATTCTTGGATAGAATATCGCTTAGGAGGTCAATAACATTTGGCCCGATGCCGCATCGAAATGGGGCTCGGGAGTGATGATATATAAGCCTGTGTGATGGGAATAATCCCCACCTTGTTCCCACCAAGTACTGAAGACAACTTCCACCTTCCAAACTGATCTTCAGAAAACTGCAATTTTCTAAATATGAATGTTCTTCAAAAAGTATAAAAAGGAAATGGAACTTAAAGCCTGATGTATAATGAATTAAAAACCTCTTCCTTAGAGATCACTCAAAGAAAGAAGAGGGATTCCCACCCGAGAACACCTTGTGCTAAACAGCACCTGCAATCTCTGCTAAATAGCCCAAGAATGCAGTGGAATGTCACTTGAAAATTCCAGATCTAAAAGATCATACATCAAATAATCCAAGATCCCTTTCACCTTTGCCTTCATCTCCTTTATAATGATTGATTCATCCCAAGCCTTGGCCCTAATCTCAACTGCACTGTCTCATGTGGACAATATCCTCCAAGTGGGACAACGTTGTTGGACCAAATCAACCAAATAGTCTAGGTGCAATGTACACCTCCTCCATCATGTGGGCTTAATTTGCACATAATCCTCCACCACTTGATCATTAATGCTTAATGACTTTTTATTTGACATCTTCAAGATCTTAGTTGACTGAATCAACCCTCCATGATCTCTCTCATTAAATGAGACATGGTCTCCAAATCTCATTCACATTATTAGTTGCTCAACTACCTCTTTTGCAGATCTAGTCTAAATTAATCCACATTCACACACAAAAAGTTGATATTTATTCTTATTGAGGATTGTGGGTCCCTCCACCCTTTTATTTTCTTAATTCATGAAGAAAAATCAAGGAATCTAATATTCCAAATATGATGTGAAAATTTGGGAATATTACATCAACGCTTAATATAAATGGCAATCAAGGTGAGATATTTCTGAGTTAGTGACAATCTAATTACTCCTTAGAACTTCAGAAACCCTTATAAAATCATAGAGAACTAAAAGTGTTAGCCAAAATTAGAATCTCATTGTCTCCCCATCCTAGCAAAATGATGACTCAACTGGAGGACACTCATAGAAACCTTAGGGCTACATAAAGGAACTTAGAAAAACCCAAAAAAATCCCTAGATTGGTTTTTTGTCAGTTATTGGTGGTGGACCATCAGTACATATCCTCAAAACAACCAAAAAACATCCACCTCGGGACTCCACAACTCTCAATAGACCTAGAGACTCCACTGGTAAAAGAATATAGACTGGTTATAAAGATGCAATGACCCTTTTTCAGACTGATTGAAAAAAATGAAAAGGTTGGTGGCAGACCTTCTATATAATGAAATTTCAAATCAGTTATCAAAGCTTCAGCTTGATGATGATCTCTCAAAAGTTGTCTTCCTCATTTTAAGGTCAAGAAAAATAAACCTTGAAGTTAAGAAATTTTTTCTGGAGATAATGGTTGAAAAATATGAAACTGACATTGAACTTTTAAATTCACAAGATCAGTCATACAATTTCAGAGACCCTAAAGAATTTTTTGAAGGTCTCCCTTACCCTAAGTAGGAGGAAATTGTACTACCTTTTGACTTACAAGCAGAAGATGATTGTGCTTTCAAGGACCAGAATGAAGATGAGGTTTTCAAAGAAAAATATTTGGATGCAGATAACCAACCAGACATGAAAGGCCTAAGAGAAGAAAATGTACATGATGATTTTGTTGATCCTGTAGCAGATTACATGAAGGTCTTGATTTACTCAAATTCCTGAACATTGATTCCTTACAAGAATAAAATACATCAGAAGTTGCCACTACCTATGATAGCCTTGATTTTGAAGACACATAATCAAGGTATATTTTTGTTCCCTATGACAAGAAGTCAGGTTGCCTACCTATTTGTGTTGCTACTCAACTGGCTGCACTGGCACTATTGCATCACCTAGAACATAATAACTTTCCAAGTTAGATTAGGGTAGATAGGTATGGAAATAAGCTCAGAATTATGAGCATCTTTCTAGTTTTTAGTTTTAGAATGTTGATCTTGAAAACACAAAAACACAGAAAAGAGGAAAAAGAGGGCATATGAAAAGAAGAGGTACAACCCCATATGCAAAAAAGAGTACTGCTAAAAGTGTGCAAGTCTAAATGCCACTACTTGTTGAGAAATAAGGTCTTGTTTAGTCATCTAGCCTAATCATGGCTGAATATGTTTTCAATTTTTTGCTGATAGGTTAGTGAAAGAGAACTTGTCAAAACATCTAAACTTGAATTTTCAGTAGGAATAGATTAGGAAGAAAATATACTAGTTCTCCATGTTCAAATCTGAACCAAATAGAAAGACGAGGAGGCTTAACAAATGATCAATCGCAACCCTTATAATTTCTAGTTTTGTTTGTACAAAAATAATGTCTGTGTGCAGCTTGTCTCAATGCCACAGGCCATGGTGAATCAGATTGCTTAATCCTGGTTCAAATCATGTTTTCAATTTCATGTCAATAGCTTAGAGAATGAAATCTATCATATAGCCTAATCTTGACAAATAAATAGTCTAGGTTGAGAATAAAAGAGTTCACTAGCATAATCTGAACTCTTGGAAGTGACAAGGGTAGAAGTAGATAGTTTGTTTTTTCTTTCAAAAGAAAATAATGTCAAGGTTTTTCCAATTTAAGCGCACCCAAGGAAGAAAAAATGCTAGGCAAAGTAAGCTGGGTAGGTAGAGATGAGGTTAAGGTAATCATGTTTTTCAAATTCTTGAGATCATAACTTCAAAGAGAAACATCAGCAAATGAAAGAAGAAAAATCTGCATAATGGATGAGGCACTGATATTCATAAACTCAGAGATTTGATATCTGAAGTTCTGGACACCTCCTGAATTGGAGCTGCCCTCCCCAAGTGGAGCCACTATTAGTCATCATTATTTTTTTCTATTTTTTAGATGACTAAATGCTTATCCTAGATTTCTAAAAACAAAATTCATGAATATTGTGAGTTTTAGAAATCTCACTACCTTCATTATCCTTAGGATAATTTTTCACTATTTCACTACTCTTCCTTTCCCTGGTTATCTTACCACTCCTAAAAGACCCCTCATGGGCTAATGCCACTCATATTCATCCTATTTTCCCACCTATGACCACAGTACTCTATTCCATTGCCTCGCCCCTCAACTTGCCCCCTAGGATCACCAACCAGCTTACTCCTTCTTATGTTTCCCAGATGCCTCAAACATTGATGGTCTCAAAACTATCTTTGTAGGCTATTTAAATAAATCAAGTACCTTGGATTTTGGATCTTCAATACATCAAATTCTCAAAAGCTTTGTTTTTCATACTTGAAGACCCCAAGCCAAGCTTTTAGTCAAAGACCAAGTCAAAAGAGCCTCCCACTAGGTCACTAGGGTTTCATAGGTTGTAGGGTGCTCTTTGGTGTTATAAATCACTATTTTTCATGTGCTAACAAGCTGAATCAGATGTGAAAGAAAATCAGCACCTGTTTATCCAAGATAGATTAGAAAAATCTCCAAGGAGGACTACTTTGTCAAGTACAAATTCTGCAAAGGACAACTATTCATTTTGACATTTCTGCAGGAGTGTCAAGGTGGTTATCAACCAAAAAATTGGTAAGATAAGAGGCCTCCTCCTCATTAGAATATATACTCAAGAAAATGGAAGAGGAAGCAGCCTATTTTCAGGAAAAATCAGGGTTTCCTAAGACTGATTGGGCCAGCAGCATGCCAAGCAAATATCAAAGTAGAAAAACACATGGATAGAGGCACACCAGCACAAATAAGCTTGAATTGAAGATTTTTATAAATCATAGATGAAAAAGGGAAAAAGGTGAGGTGAACTGAAAAGAAATGAATGAACTTGAAAGGGCTATAGAGAACTTAGAAGACAACACTAATGATTTTTCTCTAGCAGCCCTAAAACCTAAGGTTTTGGAAAGATAGGCAAAGAAGGTGAAATGAAGATAATGAGCCTCCATGATGAGAGTAGAAAGAGAGTTTGAAGAAGTTATTGATGGTGACCTCCAGGGTTTTTCAAGGTAAATATCTCACTGCCTCAAACGAAAAGCATGAAAGAGTATCAGTATAAGGAATGTCAAGCCTTCATTTTCATTCATTTACCCTAAAATGGTCAAAGGAATGAAAGCATAGGGTTAAGTTTCAAAATGGAAGACCAAGCTAAGCATGAGTTTACTATTATGTGACTAAATATGTCAAAAACCAAGAAACATCAGAAAACTCAAAACAATATGTCATGGCACCTGCAAAAAATTAGAAGTGACCAAAAAGGAGATATGGAAAACATGATTATGGTCATTGCAATAGGTTAGTTTGTCATGTCCAAGAATCAGTGAAAGGGAAAGAAACCATGTTTTTCAAGTCACCTGCAGTAAAATTCAAAGATAAATCAGTAAAAGTGAAACAGAAGACTGAAACCTTAGCAAAGTGGGTTTTTGAGTTTAATTTATTTTCCCAAAGATATAAAAGGCCATTTTGTTTTTTCTCCCACCTCATTTTACACTACAAAGGAGTGAAAATCCTTCAAGGAGAAAACTTCTGAGTCTTAGTCAATTTCTGGGTAAAGTCACCCAGCGCTACGTTTTGGAGCAGTTGCTATGCCTAGGGCACCTGGCGCTACGCCTAGAGCACCTGGCACTACGCGTAGAGGAGAAATTGAAGTGTAAATTTACACTGTGTTGTGCCTAGAGCGAAGCATGCTGCGCTTACAGCTAGTCGATACCCGTTTTCCCAGCAAGAGAACCCAATAGGCACAGGAAAGGCCCGACAAGCCCACACGCGGGTAGTGTTGCACCCAGGAGGACCTGACTTGCCTAGAACATGCCCAGCGCTATGCCTATAGGGACCCGAATCACCCACTTTCTGCCTGGCGCTGTGCCCAGGAGACCGGCAAGCCTACATGACTCGTACAGCACTGCGACCAGAAGATTGGTAGGCATGCACATGGGTAGGCGCTGCGCTTAGGCCTGAAACCCTGTCAATTGCAGAAGATTGCCCAAAATAGAAGGAACACCCCTTGAAGCTACATCCAAGGACCTGCAAAAAATTCAAATGTGGTAAGTGGAAATTTTTCCTCCTCCTCAAGTGAAATTCATGAATTCATGGTTAAAGGAAAATGATCAAACACTAGTTCCTACAAACCCTAGGTCTTCGTGGAAAACAACCTTTTTTGACTTGCAAATAAGAAAATTATCAGTTAAAAGGGGTTGTCAATTGGGGTAACTGAAATCAGTTCAAGTTAGGCCCTCCTCCAAGCTCAAATAAAATCAGTCATAAACCCAACTCCATCTCACTCATTTACAAGAGCTGCCCTCACCATCATTTCATTTCACTCCTCCTACCTAAGTTTCACAAGCAGGCCTAAGTTTGTCTAAAGGCCACACCAATTACCATGTCAGGAGAAGAAGGAATTTTCAGTAGTGAAGGAGGCCAAGTGCCTATGAAGCCAAAGCACAAGGGTGGGAAGGTTAATAGATTTGAACCCTAAGACACAGTGGAGATTACTTCTTCCCCCATGATTCTCACATGCTTTTAAAATGTAGGGTGTTTCCAGTTTTGTGAGAAAGTCAAACAAGTGCAAAATCACCCAGAGCTCACAAGGTTGTTCATTTTTAACCTACATAAAAAACATTCAAGCCTTGGAGTGGTAGATTTTGAACTATCAGCAGATGCTATTTCTAGTGCTACAGGTATAACTAATGTTGGTGAAAAGTGGTTCAAGAGAGAAAAGTTGGACAAAAGCTATTATGGGCCATTTACCAAACCTAGGTACAAGGAGGGCTACAAAACCATTTTCCCTTTCTCACACTTGCTGGATAGGTATGCATCCTTAATGAGGGTCATCATGAAATACTTTACCTGTGAGGGGAGGTATTCTAGACTCTACTCCTACCATGTTAGACTTCTCATGCATTTCACCAAGGTCAAGCTGCTTCATTTTCCCTATTACTTGTATAGGAGTATCGACAAGATGTCTTCTGATGTCTAAAGGAGGAGTTATTCCTAGCAAATGCATAGTTTGTTCCAACACTCCTTGATCAAGATGGTGGTGCTACATCAGCTGGAGAAAAAAGGCATACCTTGGGAGGTGTTCACAGCTCATGAAGTATTCATAAGCCCTCAACCCTATCATCAACCAAATTTACCCTCATCATCTCATCCTCCTTCCTCCACTCCTCCATCACCTCCTACTAACCATGACTCATCATCTACACATATATCCCCTCCTCAAGGAAACCTCCCTTACTCATATTCTCCTAATGCATCAGATGAAGAAGGAAGTGGTAGTGAACAAACAAGTGAAAATGAGGGTGAAAGTGACAATGAGTCAAACCAAAATGAAGATGAAGAAGATCATGAGTTGAGCCAACAAGAGGTAGGAAACATGGAAACATATCAGGGTAATGACAGTGAAGATAATCAAGAATTTGACAGTGGGAATGGATCAAGCAAAGATGAACAAGGAGTCAGCAATGAAGCAGAGGCCATGGAGGTGGATGATGATGAAAAAGAGGTAAGTGATGAAGAAAGAAACAATCACACTGAAAATGTTGAGGATGAAGATGAAAAGGAAAACATGTACACAAATGAGGCAAGCAACCAAGATGCAGAAGATAATCCTAAAGACAGCAGTGAAACTAAGAGCCCTAGAGACAGTTAAAATAGTGAGGCTCTTAGTCAAAACAGAGATGAGGGAGAAGATAAAGAGGACACCAAAATGAGCCAAATTGAACCTTTTCCCTTGGCATACAACAGAGGAGAAATACATGTGTTTTCTGCCTCTAAAAGGAAAGGGGCCATGACTTCTACTCCTATTAGGCCAAAGGACAAACTCAAAGATAAAGGCAAGGACAAAAGAAAAGATAAAGGCAAGGGTAAAAGAAAAGACAAAGGCAAAGGAAAGATGAAGGAAGAAGGGAAAGTCCAGCATGATGTAAAACATGAATTTGACCTCATTGAACTTGACAGTGACAAGGAGGATAAAAAGAGGGCCAATAGCATACTACTTCAAAGCAAGAATGCAAAGATTAAAGACCTAGAAAGGAGCCTTGGCATTGCACAATATGTTATTAATTATTAAAAGGATGAGCACAAGCATATGAAGAAGATGAAGACGGACCTTTACCTCCAAAATAAAACGACCAAGCACTATGCCTTGAAAAACAAACTTTCTTGCCCTCACTGAAATTCAAGCCCCATGAGGGAGACATCCACCAATTTTGAGGAATTTTTGACAAATTTTGGTTTTTTGTGAATTTGGAGGCCTCTAAGCACAGCACCCATGGCGATACGCTTTCATATAAGGCATCCTCAAAGGCATAAATTTTAATTTTTAGAATCCTCATGTCTAGTACAATATTCTCACCAAATTTAAGAGCATTGGGAGCATTTTTTACTCCTCAAAAGGCCAAAAAACACCTCAATTTTCACCTTTCTGCCTCATTTTCAGGCTTGGTGTTGCACCTAGATTAGTCTTGGGAATTTTTCCTTTTGGATAGCTTACAGGAGATCAATCACAAAACCAAGGGTATTTTTGTAAATAGAAATCAGCAAGCTTTCCAACGGGCCATCACGAAACAAAATCTGACATCAAGAAGGTCACCAAAACTTCGCTGCAAGTGGACCCATTTTCTCCTTGTGAAGGCGCTATGCTTTCAGTTGCCACCTTGCCAAAAAGTCAACAAAACACAGTGAAAGATATTTTCGAGATTTTTTGGGTAAATCACTCCAGAATTGGTTGAGGAGTTATGTTTAAGTTATCTTTCATTTATTTCATTAGATATTATGTGTCTTGGGCCTTGCATAGTCTCCTTGCAAATAAATGACATTTATGGTGTATTTATGGTTTCTAGAAACCTCTTAGGGTTTCCACCTCCTTCATTTCTAGATAAATAGAGCATGGAGGTCCTATTTTAAAATTTTGGCATTTGATTACTTTTGAGAGCAATACATGGTTTTTTGAGTTTGAAAAAGAAATCGATGTTGTGGAATTTGTGAATGGCTTGCTTTGATTGATGATGGAGAAGGCTTGCTTGCACGATCCCTGTTGGCCTAAGGGGTCCTGACCCAGGTTCAGTGTGCAATGTTTGCCAACAAACCCCTATACTACTGGCCCTTTCAACAGTGACCTGCTTGCACAGGTCAAACTCTCACCCGAAGTAGTATGGATGGGTGCTAGAACCAGGTTTCCGCACCCTGAGAAAGGATAAGGCAAGAAGAGTTGCGCTAGGTCTTGTAATCCCAAATTACCTTGTTCTGTGCAGGGTTAATTAGGTCTCTGTTCGCATCCATGTGCGCTATATCTATAGTTATATTCTTTTATGACAATAACACAACATTATACAAATAGAATAGAATAGATCCAGATCCAGAAACACACTTACACAGATCTTCGCAACTTAAAGACAAAAAATGCACAATGCAGCAATTACCAACAATTCGCACAAGATTAATCATAGATTTAGTTCTCTATCAATCCTTCTTATTCATTCATTCATCAATTATTCCTTACAATTCCCTTCCCAACCTACGCACACAGCAGCAGGGTTCGCACACAGCTAGACTTGGATCTCCGTGGACATAGCCAGCAGGAGTCCTTTCCCCAAAACCCAAACAGATAGTTTAAACAAAAATTATCATCAATAGCTCATCATTCTTCTCCTTTACAATACAAAATTCTCCTCTATTTATAACAATCTAGCCTAGAATTTCCTATGGTCCACAAACTGTGGTTTTCAGACCCCTAGTTTACCCTTTTGGACATTACAATGCGTTCGGGGCTTTGACTCGCCCTAAAACCCCTACGCTAGACTAAATCTAATCAAAAATATTCAAAATGGACCAGTTTCGCAGCTTGTTATGAGACCCTGTTCCAATAGTCCCCCAACACAATCTTGTGACTCGTCCTGAGTCACTGTGGTGGTGCGGCTTCTATTTGCACGCGCAAGGTAGTAAGAGTGCGGATGAGCGGTGGGAGCACTTCCTGGCTCTGGGCCGTAGCTTGCTGCGCAATGTTGACAAGTGTCAGGGAGGCAGGACCATCTGGTGCCGCAGTAAATCGTTCTAGCAGCCGGTGGAGGTGTGCAATGGTGGACTGAGCATCTTGGGCGAGCTGGAGTGCGGTGTCGTCCCATGGTTTCAACCATTTTCGGATGACATTCTTGGTGTGGTGAAGGTTCTCAATCGTGTTTGTGATGGCTAGACGCTGTGTGGAGATGTCATAGGATGAGGAAGTTCTGACCTGATCTAGAGTAGCTTCCTCCTGTTGTAATTCCTTCTGGATATGCTGAAGCAAAGAGTGGTGTTGGACTGTTGTCCATAGTTGCATAGTTGTTTCGACCAACTGTGCACCCTACGTAAGATGCTCCTGAATAATATGCACTGCGTCGGTGCCCAATGCAATCCGCTAGGCCTGTACTTCCAGGGGTATGTCATACTATTGTTGCGTAGTTTGGGCACAATGGTGAACCTCTTGCAACACTCTGGTGTATAATCCTTGGAGCGTTGTGCAAGATAGCTGCGCCAAATCTATTTAGATGTCCCGCATGGTCGGATCATGATTGTTAACTAGGGCAGTGTGAGGGAGTGAACAAACGTTGCTTCTGTTGGGCGGTACTCTAGAGTTGCGGAGAAGTTGCAGCATGTCCCTGTATCTCAACGTTCCTCCTTGACGCAGAACTAGTGGTGACCTGACTGTGATGCTGCATGCGGGGGACTGCGGTACTATCATACCCTCTTCTATGCTCAAGTCCATCCAGCTGGGTCCCGCGGTTGTCCCTGGGGTGCGAAGGTCGGTTATTACCATTGCGCAGTATTGTTGCCTTTCTATGCGTGGCTCGCAGCCAATTCTTTCTACAGGAAGCCAGTGCTCGATCCTTTGACTACACTCAACATTCCCAGGCCCTCTCGAGACGATGCCTGTGGGGTACTGAGAAGCTCGGGAATGGATCATTCGGCAGGTTAGGGTCCATCTTAGCAACAAGAAAATGGGCATCCCAGAGAATGTTAATGATTTCAGAAAACCAGTAGGCAAATAGCAGGAGCATGGTGGAGAGAAAATAAATATCCTGGTGCGAAGTCATCCCGCCAAACCCACACCGTCCGGAGCTATTTAATGGTGGAGGAGCCCGTTCGTGAAACGTACTATCGACCATTCATAGTAATCTTACCATAATTGGCTGCATTGATGATCTGCCGCCTATTTTTCATACCCACAAGGTTCCTTTCTTATCATATTGGGATGCTCTGATGGTCATCATTTTTGCCTGATGTCTCTTCCACAGAATGTCAGATTCTGAATGACGCCTGCGTGTTGTTCGTGTACCCTGAATTAATGTTGAAGCTAGGTGTTCCATAATAGGGTTCGGGTACCAGATCTGCAAGTTGGCCACCAATATTCTTGAACCATGCTCGTCATCCTTGGGCGGGACGTCTTGGTCTGGTAGGGCTGCGTCAAGCGTCCTCGTGCCATCTGTTACTTGAAGTGAGCGCAAATTCTCCCAATTGCACATGGGTTCAGGTGGGTCCATAATCAAATGCACACCTAGGGCAGTGGTAACCAGGTGAGCCTGTCCGTGCAGGGTTAAATTTCACCCTTGAGTGTTGTATGTCAGCAAGTATCTATATAGGTCGACTGACGATGGAGCCCATCTGGCAACTGGGGTCCCTAAGCGTAGGATCACCCTATTCTAATACTTCTCCTGAGTGAAGAATATCAGCCCTTGCGCAGGTGCTCCATTCAGTGTTAGTAGCCTATGTTCCATGGGAATTTTAGGTTCAAAAATCTTCGTACTATCTCCTACGTCATCATGGCAAGGCAGGTCTCTTTCCTAGGTAGATATGCGATGGAAATTCCTGGTGGTCCGAAGACATCGTAGCGTCGAAACCTCGTGCAATCAACCTTTCCAATTTTCCAGCTCCTCATCAGAGTCAGAAAAACATTCACTGTGTTTTTCCCAGGAGAGCACTCCTTCATCCATGGGGTTAACCCAATCTTCATCCCACGCACTCAATTTATAAAAGTGATCTATCTCCTCCTCCTCATAGGCTGGCTCTGTATACCGAGCACCTTCTGCCGGATCTAGTGGCACTATGATGCGCGTACCTTTGTTTTCAAGCACCATGATGTGCTTATTGAGATTGATGACACCCCCCATGTCTATAGCCCAGTCCAATCTGAGGAGAACAGGATAGGAATTTGCATCTTCCACAATTTCTATTACCTCAAATTCAACTAGGACCCTTACCTCTGCGATGTCAACCATGACTTTTGGTAGCCTTCCTAGAGGAATGATTTTTTTTTTATTTTCCATGCACAGCTGGATGGTGGACCATTCTAATTTAGGCTCTCCCATTCATTGCCATGTTTGCTTTGTAATAAATTCGCATCCAATCCAAGATCTAAGATGACCTTATCCATTCGGTAGTCACTAATCTGCGCAGTCAACCGCATTTCTCTTCCGGTGTGTTTCTTATAGCTGTATAGTTTATGTAAATCCTTGGTCCCAGGGATCAAATTGGGCCACACTGCATAGGTGTTCAGTAGTGCTTGGAGATTTCCTATATCCTGTGGGTTTCGTAGCAACTTCAGACATGCCTTCAAAAAGGGCTCAACTCCTTCTTCTATCTGGAGGTGCGTCGGCTGCTGCGCGGGGCCTGCCAATGGTACTTGTTCCTTGAGATTCACTCCTTCCCGAGGGGCAAGCTCCTCCTTTGCTCCCTGGGTGACCATCCCGCTGCTTGTCATGACTTTTACACTTGGATTCATATTCCTTAGCTTGGTTTTAACTCTTTATATGTTCTGCGTAGGGGTGGGTTGTTTTTCCTGCATCTTGGCTATTAAAATTGGGCAATCCTCCACCACATGGTCCAGCTGCCTAAAATACTTGCGCGATGGTCTGGTGGTATTTGGGAATTCTCTAGAAAAGTGTCCTATTTCCCCACAGTTATAACAGATTAGCTACCCACGTCCTCGTCCTGCACTTCCTGCCCAACCTCCTCTACCTCTGGCCGGTAATCCTCCGAAGTGTGCAAAACTTCTTGGCGACACAGAGGTTTGATTGTACCCTATATAAGTTCCCATGATCCATCATTAAATCATAAGTACGATAGTTCTTCTCATTGTGTTCTTGAATTTGTTGTACCCCTGCCGACGTATCCTATCGAGGGGCAACTTCTAGTTTCATAGCGACTTCCACAGCTTTCTCCTGTGACTCAAAGGTATGATGACTCATCTGCGTGCGCAAGTGAGGTAACAACATAGTGATGAACCATTCCATATGTTGTCTATCATCATACTTGAATCCTCCTTCCCTGATTTCCTTCTTCAATCGCTGAGCAACCTCCCATACTGACTCAGACGCACCTTGTTTGAAGTCCTTTACTTCCGTCACCAGATGGGAATAAGATTTCGGCTTTCGGAACTATTGCTTCAGGGCGTCTTTGATATCTTGAATGGATTCACTCCCATTCTAGGCAATGTATCGCATATACCAGTCTAGGGCCCTGTCCTCGAATGCTAATGACAGTTGCGCCCTCTTCACCATGTCACTTTCCACATTTTTCGTAGTCCAAAAAGAGTCTCCCACAAACCAAAACTGGTCCATATCCTCATCTCCTACCCCCTTAAAGGTAGGTAGTTTTAGGTGCGTAGCCATATCACTGTCTAGGGGGGGTGGTGGTATGGGTGAGTTCTTACATTTGTGCGGCCTAGGTGGCGGTGTAGCTGGGGGGTCTTGCGCAGCTGGTTCTTGCAACAGAGTATAGGCGGATCTTCCTCAGTCAATCTTGGTCTGATAGTATTTACCACTGCGCGTCGCACTTCCGTCTAGATCCGAGGTCATTCAGTTAGCATTACTACACAAAATGCTCTTTTTGCACAGTAATATCTTAATTAGCAAACAGTAACGTCCTCAGAAACTTGCCCTGGAACTCTTTAAAGAATCGTCGTTCAGCCTCAGAGTATGAGAAAAACTGATCAATGGAAAATTCCATCACAAACCCTCCCATCACGCTATCCACCCAGTGATCTACCATGCGTGTGATAGTATTATCAGTCTTTTTCAGCTGTTGGATTAGCTCTGGGGTCCATTGAGTGACTCGTTCGTCCTTCCAGCACTTCTGGAATTCTACAAGTCTGGCCAACCACTCCTGGAGCTCAATCGCAAATGTCGCAAAGAATATTTTGTAGCTCTCTGTAAGAATATACCTATTTTTCCACCTTTCCGCTGTTAACTCCTTACTGCGATTTTCTTTTACCGTGAACTCCTGCATCTACCTTTCGAACCAATATTCGATCTCCTTTCTTTCAGGCTTCTAGTATTCTCTTTTCATTACCCGATCCCTCTCTTAGACTTCTTTCGGTCTCGGCAACGGAACCATTTTTTGGCTTAAGGGGTCCTGACCCAGGTTCAGTGTGCAAGGTTTGCCAACAAACCCCTATACTACTGGCCCTTTCAGCAGTGACCTGCTTGCATAAGTCAAAGTCTCACCCGAAGTAGTATGGGTGGGTGCTGGAACCAGGTTTCCACACGCTAAGAAAGGATGGGTAAGGCAAGAAGAGCTACGCTAGGTCCTGTAATCCTAGATTACCTTGTTCTGGTCATGGTTAATTAGGTCTATGTTCGCATCCACGTGCCCTAGAGATATAGTTATATGCTTTTATGATAATAACACATCATTATAAAAACAGAACAGAATAGATCCAGATCCAGAAACACACTTACATAGATCTTCGCAGCTTAAAGACAGAAAATGCTTAATGCAGCAATTACCAACAATTCGCACAAGATTACTCACAGATTCAGTTCTCTATCAATCCTTCTTATTCATTCATTCATAAATTCTTCCTTATAATTCCCTTCCCAACTTGTGCACACAGCAGCAGGGTCTGCACACAGCTGGACTTGGATCTCCGCGCACACAGCCAACAGGAGACCTTTCCCAAAAACCCAAACAGATAGTTTAAACAACAATTCGCGTCAATGTCTCATCATTCTTGTCCTTTACAATACAAAATGCTTCTCTATTTATAGCAATATAGCCTAGAATTTCCTATGGTCCGCAAACCGTGGTTTTCGGACCCCTAGTTTACCCTTTTACCCATTACAATGCGTTCGGAGCTTTGACCCGCCCCAAAACCCTACGCTAGACTAAATCTAATCAAAAATATTCAAAATGGACCAGTTTCGTAGCTTGTTAGGAGACCCTGTTCCAACAATCCATGAGCATGGTTAACGGTGATGTTTCTCTCTTTAGTTCTTGTTTTTCATGTTATCATTAGGTTCATCTTTCTATGTTGCAGTAAGACAAAGGTTTTAGGCTAATAAATATTGTTCAGACGTACCTTATATCTGTTTGTCGTTATTTCCTTCATGTTTTCCTCTACTGGGTTAGTTTAAAGAATCTTTAGTTTCTCTTCAGACCCACCCATGCTTTTTTATTTTGTGAATGGTTTAATACAGTAGATTTCAAAGATGTTTTATGGTTAGCCATGCTTGTTTGATGCTATTTAAACGTTGTTGCTGAGATCTTTCTTTAAATTACTACTTGTTAGGTTTAACCAAAGATGTCATGTTTTGATCATGCCCTTTGTCCATGCTTGAAAAGTTTCCTTAAAGGTATTTATAGCTTGATCAAATGACTTTGGGAGTTCCCTTTTTTTATTCAAGTTATATGTTATCTTAAATGCTTTCTAAACCTTGAAGGTGAAACCACTAGAAGTTAGAGAAGCTCTTTCCTTCTATAGCTCACTGGATTGTTTGTCTCAAATGTTTACTTACTTGAGTGTAATCAAAGAGCTATTGGTTTTCCCTGTCTTATGATTATTTCCTTGTGCTGGTTAGTGTTTAAGACCATGTTTGTTTAAAGGTACCTTGTTTAAGAATTATTAACTTCCCTTTTATACCTACAATGTTCACAAACTTCATGTTCATTTCATCTCATACAAACCTTAGAAGATCCATTTGACCATTTTAGATTTTCCCTTTGATGCACCCTGATTAATTGTTGAACTCTGCATGACCTTTTGTAGACTCCATAGCCCAATGATTTGAAAACCTCTCACACCACCTATTATACTTGATCATATTACCAAAAAAAAACAAACAAACAAACCCTACACTTAACAACTAGCCTAAAATCAAACCCTAAAAGAAAATAAGTTTACATCCTTTGCACACAATAGAGAGAGCCCTCTCTAAGTCCAGGAAGGCTAGATCCTAGGACTCCAAAGACTGGTTTGATGTTACCGTTGTTCATTTGTTCTCACCAATGTAAGAAATTACGGGGACCTAACATCACTGCAAAATTAAGCTCATGAAAATAGAAGGCTGAAATGATATAGATATGATTTATATCTCCTCAAGTGTCTCCTCCAATGAAAGGTTGAACCCTTCAACTACAGGAAAACACTCTAAAAGAGCCAATAGATCCTCCTTTGAAATTTCCCTCCAAAATAACGCAATTCTCAACTGAAACTACACTGTAAATGATGGGGATAGGTTGGCCTGGTGACAAAGAGGCCTGGTGAAAAAGATCTAAAATGTGCTCAGAATCCCTCCTTGTTGATCTCCCAAGAGAAGGAATCCTTCCTCCTATGGAAAACTAGATCAGAAAGTGGGTTTCTCAACCCTCCACTGCAACACCCTGCAACACAACACAATATTCTACAGAAATGGCATTGTAGCTAAATACTAAAGCTTGGCCAGAATGTCGAATGTGGAAATGATATATCAAGGCTCTCCAAATAGGCCTCTTAAGGAAAGAGATGGGATTCCCGCTCGAGAATACCCGGTGCTAAACATCACAGAAATCTTAACTAAACAGCTGAAGAATGCAAGAAGTCTAAACAAACATATCAAAATAATAATCATAAGCTAACCCCATATGGCTTCTATCCTCTTCCTTATAAAAAATGTGAGCCTTCTCACCTTTGGTCCCACTCATTAGGGTTTCCATCATCATGCAATCAATATCCCTCCAAAATTGCATTGTACCATCATTAATTCCACTCCTCCATAACAACGTTGTTTGATTTGGTCAAAGTTGACTTTTTCAACATGCTTCAACTCCTTTTTACACCTAAGGGCCTTCAATACAGCTTTTATTTGACCTCCATTAACACTAGGAGTGTCCTTTATTCCTTCTAAGGATATTTATGGGTCTCCCTACCCTCTTATTCCTCTATCTAAGACCAAAGTCAAAATTTAATATTCCAATTAGTTGTGTGCTAATTTAGGAATATTACAGTCCTCCCCTCCCAAATGTTACTTGTCCTCCAGCAACTACAAGGATAGAACTGAAGATCCTCCCCTCTTCCTCCTATTGCATCCTCAAGTGATAAGTTCCCCAAAAGAACAAGATGCTCTCTCATCAATATATCCTCCAATTGTTCCTCCCAAGTGTACAAGTATGCCTTTGGTGAAATATCCAAATGGCTCTCATCATGAGCAAGTACAATATCCATGGAAGCAACTATGTGTGGATTAGAGGCCTTATTGAGGCATGGAATCTAAAATATATGGGGAACTATCATCCCCATGTGAAGCCTCCATCCCCAAGATATCATCCACAAAAAGTGAGTCACCCTCCAACATGGAAGCTCATGAAACATCTCCTCCACCTTAGGCTCCTGAAAATAAGGAGGGCTGCATAGCTGAACATAATGGATCAATTTGTCCATCCCACATTGTCTCTCTCTCCACTTATGATAAGTGTAGAGCTACTGCTGAATATGGGCTGCAATAATGTTTCTTTCATGAAGTAGAGAGGCAACAGGATCCTCAAAGATCCACTCTTTGGTTCTTACCAAAATCATCCCTTATAAAATTAATATGAAATTATCATCATATGGAATCAAAATGAGAGAAGTACTGAAGGCTTTACATAGTGATGGAAGGTACCAATAGTTTCTCAAGTAGTCACAGCGCAGTTTTACCAACTGCAGTTTCAGAACATGATGTGGCAAGTTGTCTCCCAACAAATAGCTAGTTGTGAATGTCATCACACTTACTAATGAATAGTAAATGGCATTGTATATCAACTCAACATACAGGAAATAGTACAACGTTTTCCCAAATCCATACAAGGAATGGCTCTCTCCATCCTAAATTTTGGTCCCAAAATGACCATGAAACCCAAATAGAGGTTTTCCCTCTTATGGAGCAGTGCACTGTATAGAGATGGTAAGAGGATGAAAATATTGTGTTAGATAATCAGTAAATGTAAAAACATAACCCTTACCATGTATTGAGAGTAAGATGACAATAAGATCTATGAATGGGCCTCCCATAGTGATATGAAACATCTCCATGAAAAAGAATAAACCATGTGCCGCATGCAAAGAATTCTTCTTATGCTTGGATATACAAGTGAAGAAGGTCATATCATCGTAATAGATGTCTCCATACACTACTCCATCAATCTCATCTCCTATGTGTCCCTTAAGTGCATCATGTGTGAAGTGATCCTGGGAACACTCCATCAATAAACCCAAGCTCCCTAGTGACAGTGTTGTTGGCCTTTGTAATAAGGCTCCTGTCATCTCATAGCTCCATCCTTTGGCATACCACATGTCAAGGCCATCAATCATAATGCTACTATGTGTGGGAGTTTCCTTCCAAAGTATAAGTACCTTCTGATCCTCCAAAGCTAAGGAGTAGTCCCTTTGCACCATTATAGTGCCTTCTCCTACTCCTGCAACATCATGCAAAGTATGGGAGAAAATCATCCCATACTCTCTCAAGAACATCCAAAGAAACAACAACTCTTGTTGCCTCCCCACACCATCACCATATTAAATATGAAGCAACAAAATCATGGTTTATATGAAATATATCACATCATCCCAATACATCCAAACTCATTGCTGCCATATGATGCAAGAGCCATGCCAAGGTTCATCCACCAACCAATTCTTTGAAATAAAATGTTTCATATGATGACCAACCTCTTTCAAGAGTAACCAATGAATCCTTTCCTCCTGCTACCCAGTGTCATAAATATGCAAGTGGTTCTCCAACCTCTTTCTTGTCAACATCACCCATCCAAAAAATGGTGAGTGTCTAACACCATGCTCAAAATTGGCATTCCTCCAATGAAGACTACCATCCTCCCTGTTAGCCCCTGTAAATTTTTTGACAAGAAAACAGGGGGCTAAAATGTTTTTGAGCCTTCAAGGAATGCATTTCCCCTGAAAACACATCATCCTTGAACCCTCCTTGTGCCTTTTTCCTTTGATAAAATCCCCTCTGCTATTCCCATTATAAAGCCTCTCTGTTTGTGAAGAAATTCCCAAAAGGCCTCCTTTTCCCTCCCATTTCATCCCTTTTAAACCTCTGTTTCTTCACCCCTTCCCCTTCCTTCAATTCCCCACTTACCCTTCAAATCATATTCATTCCCCTTTTAAACCTTTCAAATAACTTTGTTTGGCTTAAAACCCCTTCATTCCCCTTATTGTTACCCCTTTTGGCTTTAAAATGCATTAAGAACGGGCCAAAAACCCACTTTCCACTTTATGCGAGTTAAGCCCCTTTCGACCAACCCCCCTCAAACCACTTCCCCATATGCCCAGGCGCCAAGACTAGGTGCTAGGCCCTTGAACGCTTATCGCATCGGAAGATCGGTCGAGAGAAGTTTCCTTTTAGTCCTTCAAAAAAATTCTGATGCGATTGAAATATTTTTATAATGGCCCGCCGCGATCTGAGCCGTCAATCTCTTGAGATTCGACGGCCCAGCGCTAATCGCAGTACGCCCGTCGCTCCTATCCATCCACTCCTCTGATTATGAGTGAGTTGTCGATCTGTCTCCATATCGACGGTGGTCATTCAATCGCATCGCCGCTCCAATCGCAATCGCAATTTTCAAATGGTGCCACCCTCTGCCCTTTGCGATTGTGATCCTCTAACGCGATCTCCGCCGTTGATCTTTTTGTGATCTAACGGTCCGCAGTTAATCGCCCTCCGCCCATGCTGGGTCCCACATAATAAGCCCTGCTTCTTTCATTTTCTGTGTTTTCCATTGTATTTTCCCAAGGTTTAAGATTTGGTATTTTAGCACTAAAGTGTTATTTCTCCACCCATTTGACTATTTACCCCTCCATCCGTTGATCCCGACCGTTGATCTTCGTCTGTTCCTCCAATCGGATGGTCCACGACCTCTCCCCCACCAAACCTCCATCAGTCACCCGTTTCTCACCATTTTGAAGCATTTTGACCATTTCCACCATTCCCCTTGGCCCCAAAGAATTCTTCCACCACCACCCCTGGGATTTTGTAACAGATTTGTTTCATTGTATAGGGTTAGAGAGTGAGAAACTCACTCCGTCTCCATGATCATAGTCGTTGTGATTCAGAGCACAGAGAAGCAATTGCAGCCGCAGCCAGTGTAACAGCGGCAGTGATTTAAATATTTATTAAAACTTAAAATTAAATATTAAATGCTTTAATCCTTATTCAAAGGGAAAGGACGCAGTTTGAAGACCAAATGTACACGAAACAAGCCATATATGTGTTTAATGTCAGCAGAGCATTGTTCCCCAGAAGGACTGCCTTTCAGCGTTCTCCATACCTCCTCGAGCCCTTAAAAGTTACTGCGTTGACAAGAGCTTCTTAAGGACTGTCAAGACCACAGTTATGAGGTATGGGGAGACCTACAGACCTTTTCTGCCCATGTCGCTTATTTCAAAAGGCTACCACAGAGTACCATCAGTCGGATTTCTTCATAAGAACATACTTGAAGTTATTAACGAGACTTTTGGACCATACTTCAGAGAACCCACAGCTAATGAAGAGCCATTTTGCGGAATGGGCATTAGACCTTCCTCTCCTCTGTCATAATGAAACAATTAAGTTTTCATCTACTCCTGTTATTCTCTTCTCCTATAAGAATTCCCGAGAACATATTGTAAAGGTTGTTGTTCGGTTGTTGATGTTGCTGTTAGAGGGATTCATTTTGACTGTTAGAATAGTCTTGAGAGGGATTAGTAGAGTAGTTTCTAATGTAGTAGGCTGGGAGGAGAAAGTCTGGACTGTAATAGCCATTGAGCTCAGTGTATGTGACTGGTTTTGCATCAATTAATCAAGAAAATTTCACAGGATCCTGGTCTATTACTATTGGTGATGTTTTCTCTAACACTGTTTATTACATTTTTCATGATGTTCATTGGTCTTCTGGTATGCATCAGAAATATAGCATAGGATTTACCCTCACATGGTACCCTATGTTTCTGATCTCCCTACCTTCAATGTTTTCCGCTGACTGTGAATCTAAGAGTAAATTCATGTGGTTTAACCAGTGTAGCAGATGTTATTTCCTGCTAGCTGATGTGTGAACTCGGAGCTTGCTACTTGGATGCTTATTTTTGGTGTCAAAGCAGGGAAGGTAAAAATTCCTTATCCGATCTATAGACTCTAGCTTTGTGTCAAATCTTATCCCTGTTTTTCCCTTGGAGCATGCTAAAGCAGACCTGGAGTTAAATGACCTCTGGTCCGATCTGTAAGCTGCCCATTTGTCCCTCCATTTGCCTATGAGTATGTCCAAGCAGGTCTGGAGTTAAATGACCTCTGACCTGATCTATAGACAGAAATTGGGTTTCTTTCCTTCTTTCACCTTCACTCTTAATGTTCCATCCCACCATCTATCTAAAATATCCTTTAGTATAGATGACTTGCCCTCTGAAAGCCTTGGCTAGTTTTTTGCATGTAATTACCTTTCATGACTCCATAGCCCAATGGATGGCACATTCTTAACCTATCCTCTTTTGCCGAAACGTCCTACTGCTCTGCTCCTTTCCTTCCATTACTTTCTCAGTCTATGTTCTCTGACTCAATCCAACAACCAACCAACCAAATCATTTAAAACCCCTTCTGCTTCATAACTAGCCTAATATCTCATTTTGAGATTCAAAGATATATATCATTCTTTGTTTTATGGAGAGATCCCTCTACAGATCCAGGAGGGCTAGATCCTGAGGTCCCAAAGCGGTTTGATGTTGTCTTATCTTTTGGTATTGCAAAATCTGCCAAAACGTAGGAACCCAAACATAATGGTGACTCCACTGGGGAAAAGGACCAATCAACCTTTATTTGGAAGTAAATCATTGTGGTGGACAGTAAATTCTTAAATCCTCCACCTGGCGACTCCACAGTTCCTAAATGATGAAAAGACTCCACTAGTGATCATTAGGCCACTAATTATCTTGGTTTCATGAGACTCCACTGGGAGACCATGTCACAAAACATCATCCACGCTAAATACCAAGTCACTTCACTAATGGAAGAGTCTAAGCAGTTTACAAAAGTGCACCCAAGTTTCATCGCACAGTGTTGTGATACAATGTCAAGTGACTTGGCAGAACTAGAGGTGGAGGACCTTCCAGGGGCTATTCTTCTCAGCTCAAAATTCAAACCCGTGCTCAGGAAAATTTTCTTAGAATTGGTGGTTGAAAGATATGAAGCTGAGATTGAACTTTTGGACTCACAAGAAGAATCATGTCAGTTCAGATACCCAAGAGCCTTTTTGGAAAGTCTCCCACCCCCTAAAAGAGAAAAGATTCCACTGCCTTTCGAAGTACAAGAAGAATATGATCCGGTTCTTAAGAGCCACATTGAAGACACAGTGGAAGATGCAGAAATCAAAGTTGCCTAGGATGAAGACAGCCTACCAGTCATGGCAGGCCTGAAAGAAGAAAGTGTGCATCATATGTTCTTCGATCCTGTGGCAGAGTATATGGAGGCCCTGATCAACCCAAATTCTCCAGCATTAATCCTTAGCATGGGCCAGATTCATCAGGAGTGGTCACCACTGATGGTGACCTTATTTTTGAAGAACCATCAGCAGAACACCCTGTGGTTATCTCTGATAGGCAATGAGTTCTCCTGTCCTTTTTTGCTACTGATTGACTGGCTGCATTGGCATTATTGTATCACCTAGAGCATCAGAGATTTCTAGGTAGAGTAGGGTAGGTAGGAAAGCTCAATAAAGCTCAGCTGTGAGCATGTAGTTAGTTGTTTTTAATTTCTGCAAAGTCCAGCAAGCCAGATAGTCTAATCCTGGCTTGACCATTTTTCAATTTCTGTCTTAGAATGTAGTGAAGAAATCTTCTAGACAGTTTAATCCTAGAAGATATAGTTTAGGTAGAGAAAACTATGAGACCAACAGTTTAATCTGGTCTCATGGAGTAATAATGGTAGATTTAGAATAGGTTTATTTTCCTGTTTGTAAAAATTGATGATGTAAAGGGTCTGCTAGTCCAAATGCACCCAAAAGAAAAAATGTTAGGACTATAGTGTGGGTAGGTAGTTTTTTGGGAGAATTTTACTACTGATATGATGTCTTCATGATTTTTGGTAGCTGATCTAAGAACGAAAATAATGATTCAAGTACCAGGCATCTGGCCTACCTCAAAGATTTATCTTCTGAATTCTTGACTCCTTCAAGAAGAAGTCATCCCCATGTGGAGCCACTGTTAGCCCCTGTAAATTTTTTTACAACCAAAAAGGGGGCTAAAATGTTTTTGAGCCTTCAAAGAATGCCTTTCCCTTGAAAACACATCATCCTTGAACCCTCCTTGTGCCTTTGTACTTTGATAAAATCCCCTCTGCTATTCCCATTATAAAGCCTCTCTGTTTGTGAAGAAATGCCCAAAAGGCCTCCTTTTCCCTCCTATGTCATCCCTTTTAAACCTCTGTTTCTTCACCCCTTCAAATCATCTTCATTCCCATTTTAAACCTTTCAAATACCTTTGTTTGGCTTAAAACCCCTTCATTCCCCTTACCGTTACCCCTTTTGGCTTTAAAATGCATCAAGAAAGGGCCAAAAACCCACTTTCCACTTTATGCAGGTTAAGCCCTTTTCGACCAGCCCCCCTCAAACCACTTCCCCATATGCCTGGGCACCAAGACCAGGTGTTAGGCCCTCGAACGCTTATCACATCGAAAGATCGGTCGGGAGCAGTTTCCTTTTGGTCCTTAAAAAAACTTCCGATGAGAATGAAATATTGTTATAATGGCCCACCGCGATCTGAGCCGTCGATCTCTTGAGATCTGACGGCCCAGCGCTAATCCCAGTACGCCCGTCACTCCTATCCATCCACTCCTCCGATTATGTGTGAGTCGTCGATCTGTATCCAGATCGACGGTGGTCGTTCAATCGCATCGCCACTCCAATTGCAATTGCAATTTTCAAACGGTGCCACCCTCCACCCTTTGCGATTGCGATCCTCCAACGCGATCTCCGTCGTTGATCTTTTTATGATCTAACGGTCCGCAGTTAATCGCCCTCTGCCCATGCCTGATCCCACATCATAAGCCCCGCTTCTTTCATTTTCTGTGTTTTCCATTGTATTTTCCCAAGGTTTAAGCTTTGGTGTTTTAGCACTAAAGTGTTATTTCTCCACCCATTTGACTATTAACCCCTCAATCCATTGATCTCGACTGTTGATCTTTGTCTGTTCCTCCGATCGGACGGTCCGCGACCTCTCCCCCACCAAACCTCCATCAGTCACCCATTTCTCACCATTTTGTAGCGTTTTGACCATTTCCACCGTTCCCCTTGGCCCCAAAGCATTGTTCCACCGCCACCCCTGGGATTTTGTAACAGATTTGTTTCATTGTACAGGGTTAGAGTGAGAAACTCACTCCATCTCCATGATCACAGTCGCTGTGATTCAGAGCGCAAAGAGGCCATTGCAGCCGCAGCTAGTGTAACAGCAGCAGTGATTTAAAGATTTATTAAAGCCAGAAATTAAAGATTAAATGCTTTAATCCTTATTCAAAGGGAAAGGACATAGTTTGAAGACCAAATGTACAAGAAACAAGCCATATTTTCGTTTAATGTCAGCAGAGCATTGTTCCCCAGAAGGACTGCCTTTTAGCGTTCTCTATACCTCCTCGAGCCCTTAAAGTTACTGCGCTGACAAGAGCTTCTTAAGGACTGTAAAGACCACAGTTATGAGGTATGGAAAGACCTACAAACCTTTTCTGCCCATGTTTCTTATTTCAGAAGGCTACCACAGAGTACCATCAGTCGGATTTCTTCAGAAGAACATACTTGAAGTTATTAACGATACTTTTGGACCATACTTCAGAGTACCCATAGTTAATGAAGAGCCATTTTGTGGAATGGGCATTCGACCTTCCTCTCCTCTGTCATAATGAAACAATTAAGTTTTCATCTACTCCTGTTATTCTCTTCTCCTATAAGAATTCCCAAGAACATATTGTAAAGATTGTTGTTCGGTTGTTGCTGTTGCTGTTAGAGGGATTCATTCTGACTGTTAGAACAGTCTTGAGAGGGAGTAGTAGAGTAGTTTGTAATGTAGTAGGCTGGGAGGAGAAAGTCTGGACTGTATTAGCCATTGAGCTCAGTGTATGTGACTGGTTTTGCATCAATTAATCAAGCAAATTTCACAGGATCCTGGTCTATTACTATTGGTGATGTTTTCTCTAACACTGTTTATTACATTTTTCATGTTGTTCATTGGTCTTCTAGTATGCATCAGAAATATAGCATAGGATTTACCCTCGCATGGTACCCTATGTTTCTGCTCTCCCTACCTTCAATTTTTTCCACTGATTGTGAATCTAAGAGTAAATTCATGTGGTTTAACCAGTGTAGCAGATGTTATTTCCTGCTAGCTGATGCGTGAACTCGGAGCTTGCTACTTGGATGCTTCTTGTTGGTGTCAAAGCAGGGAAGGTTAAAAGTCCTTCTCCGATCTATAGACTCTAGCTTTGTGTCAAATCTTATCCCTGTTTTTCCCTTAGAGCATGCTAAAGCAGACCTGGAGTTAAATGACCTCTGGTCCGATCTGTAAACTACCCCTTTGTCCCTCCATTGAGAGTTGCCTATGAGTATGTCCAAGCAGGTCTGGATTTAAATGACCTCTGACCTGATCTATAGAAAGAAATTAGGTTTCTTTCCTTCTTTCACCTTCACTCTTAATGTTTCATCCCACCATCTATCTAAAAGATCCTTTAGTATAGATGACTTGCCCTCTGAAAGCCTTGGCTAGTTGTTTGCATGTAATTACCTTTCATGACTCCATAGCCCAATGGATGGCACATTCTTAACCTATCCTCTTTTGCCGAAATTTCCTACTGCTCTACTCCTTTCCTTCCATTACTTTCTCAGTCTATGTTCTCTGACTCAACCCAACAACCAACCAACCAAATCATTTAAAACCCCTTGTGCTTCATAACTAGCCTAATATCTCATTTTGAGCTTCAAATATATATATCATTCTTTGTTTTATGGAGAGATCCATCTCTGGATCCAGGAGGGCTAGATCCTAAGGTCCCAAAGTGGTTTTATGTTGTCTTATCTTTTGGTATTGCCAAATCTGCCAAAACATAGGAACCCCAACACTCCCAAATACGATTTCTATCCTTACATTTCATGGGATGTTGAAATGCAATATTTTGGAGATCTCTAAAGGAATACCACCCATCAATGACCAAGTTGTCCCCATAAGGATCCAAATAGGTGGTAGGCAAAAACTTATCATCATAATTTGAAATACTCATCAAGAAGTATCCATCACAATAATGAGAGATGTTATCCATCATAATATGTCCTCCATCAACTATCTTCCTATCCTCTGTTATACATATGGGAAGGTCATTGGAATGCTCCAACAATGGTTGGGCCCCCAACTTACTACTGTTGCTCAATGACAGCACTGCTGATCTCCATAATTGTGCAACTACAATCTCAAGATCATGTCCAATGCTTAACATATAGTTCTGCATTGCATGGTTCAAGGTAATACTCATC
This sequence comes from Pinus albicaulis, assembly GCA_034641835.2. Taxonomy (NCBI): domain Eukaryota; kingdom Viridiplantae; phylum Streptophyta; class Pinopsida; order Pinales; family Pinaceae; genus Pinus; species Pinus albicaulis. The sequence goes on along the minus strand of CM076573.1, from coordinate 4,340,401 downwards.
CTATCATCCAAGAATATACACCCTAACCCCAAGAGTTGTGTGCAGCTCAAAAATGATACACTAGGATGAATGTATATCCCCTCCTTGAAAAAGTCAAGGTTGCTTAGCGCAGTGATAGTCTGTTGCTCCAAATCAGCAATGTACTTTTACCTTAGGTCATGCAATGGTGCATTCCCAAAATCCTCCATATCATGTGCTGAAGTAATAGAAAATGGAAACATGTGCATACCTTGGTAAAGCTTGGGAACATCTTGTACTGCTACAAGGGTTCCTCCTTCCAGTGTGATGGCTTCCCCAACTACTAATGATGATGGCTGCTCTTCCATGGCTGCATTAGCGATGGTACAATTCTCCTCCTTGTGCATCTCCAGAATAGTGCATGGGATCCCGTATGTCAAGAGATCAAGACCACTTGGCAAAGATGCAAGAGTTCTTTCTCTTGATGCAAGTGATCCTGCAGCAAGTGGTGGTGAAGGATTCTTCTCCTCTGATTTCTTCTTGTCAAACTTATTAATCAACCTTTGAGTAAAATATGCATATGCAATCACTTTTTCATGACTCAAATGGCTGAACCACCAAATGTTTGCTTCACCCTCAATGTGCAGCGCTGCAATCTCAACAAATTATTTCTCTACTACAGGATGTAGCAGGAAAAATATATCCAACCTTCTTCCCCAAGCCCTTGTTGTGCATGTGGATGACCCATCAAAGGTGGAAAATAGAAATCTATTGCCCTCTTATCTTCTATTACTGTAAGGTCTCCTTTCTTCTTTCAGCTGAATAAACTGTGGGAGAGTTAGATTCTCCTTGAAAGCTCTAGGTTGAGACTTATATTATTCAAGATACTCACTTATAATCTCAAGATCTAAGTTTCCTCCATCTCCATGCCTCTTGTCTTCAAAATAAAATGGCATAGCATGTTTCTTTGGAGCTCCATGTAATACCGGGTCTTCTTTTTGCTGATAGGAAGTACATGGACCTTCCTCATCTTGAAAACCTAGTGTGGTTTCATGGCTTTTCTCCATTTTTCTTTGCTTGACCTCCTTGGTGAGGTCCCTCTTAGATCTGAAAAGAGATGAGATAAAACTCATTCTCGCCATCATTTTGATCCATTTCTCCTTCTTCTTATTCTTCTGATAGCATAATGGCTGAGATCCAAAGGTTGAGCCAAGATTATGATCTGATACCACTGTAATATTCCCAAATAGGGAAGCAGCAATACATGAAAAAAATGATGGAAATAACAATGAATAAATAAACACACCATGATATGAGAAAAATGTACAACCATCTTATTAAAAATATCAGCCAACAATAGGCACAAGATCTTGAGGATCAAGTCAGTCAAGCAATACAAAACAAGCCTCTACAAGCAAAATATGCCATCACATGAGAAATAGCTGCCATACAAATGCCCTGAGCTATGAAAGCACAGTTTTAGGGCTTAAACTACTGCATAAATATAGATAAATGTATATTTTCTGTTATATAGCACAAATAATGCTAGGAGTGAATATATAGCCTCCCAGACACCTTTCCAAGGGAACCCAGGAAGGGTTTCCAGAAATACACCCAAATACAAATGGTGATATACAGCCCTAGGAATGAAGAGTCACTGCAAAATAAAGTTCATGAAAATAGAAGGCTGAAATAATATAGATCTGATGTAGATCTCCTCAAGGTTCTTCTCCAATGAAAGGTTGAACCCTTCAACTATAGGAAAACACTCTAAAAGAGCCAATAGATCCTCCTCTGAAACTTCCCTCCAAAATAATGCAATTCCAAGCTGAAAATGCATTATAAATGATGGGGATAGGTTTTCCTAGTGCCAAATATCTAAAATGTGCTCAGAATCCCTCCTTGTTAATCTCCCAAGAGAAGGAATCCTTCCTCCTATGGAAAACTAGCTCAGAAAGTCGGTTTCTCAACCCTCCACTGCAACACCCTTTAACACAACACAATATTTTGCAAAAAATGCACTATAGCTGAAGACTAAAGCTTCGCCAGAATTTTGGATGTGGAAATGATAAATAAAGACTCTCCCAAGAGGCCTCTCAAGGAAAGAGATGGGATTCCTGCTCGGGAACACCCAGTGCTAAACAACACAGCAATCTCAACTAAATAGCTGAAGAATGAAAGAAGTCTAAATAGACATATCAAAATAGTAATCATAAGCTAACCCCATATGTCTACCATCCTCTTCCTTATAAACAATGTGAGCCTTCTCACCTTGGGTCCCACTCATTAGGGTTTCCATCATCATGCAATCAATCTCCCTCCAAAACTGCGATGTACCATCATTAATGCCACTCATCCATAACATCTTTGTTTGATTTGGTCAAAGCTTACTTGTTCAACATGCTTCAGCCCATTTTTACACCTAAGGGCCTTCAATCCAGCTTTTATTTGAACTCCATTCACACTAGGAGTGTATTTCATTCCTTCTAAGGTTATTTATGGGTCTCCCTACCCTCTTATTCCTCTATCTAAGATCAAAGTCAAAATTTAATATTCCAATTAGTTGTGTGCTACTTTAGGAATATTACAGTTGTCCCCTCCCAAATTTTGCTTGTCCTCAAGCAACTGCATGGATAGAATTGAAGACCCTCCCTTCTTCCTCCTATAGCATCCTCCCAAGTGTACAAGTATGCCTTTGGTCAAATATTCAAATGGCTCTCATCATGAGCAAGTACCATATCCATGGAAGCAACTATGTGGGATTAGAGGCCTTCTTGAGGCATGTAATCTGAAATATATGGGGAACTATCATCCCCATGTGAGGCCTCCATCCCCAAGCTATCATCCTCAAAAAGTGAGTCACCCTCCAACATGGCAACTCATGAAACATATCCTCCACCTTAGGCTCCTGCAAAGAAGGTGGGTTGCATAGCTAAACATGATGGATCAATTTTTCCATCCCACGTTGTCTCTCTCTCCACTTATGATAAGTGTAGAGCTGTTGCTGAATATGGGCTACAATAATGTTGCCTTCATGAAGTAGAGAGGCAACAAGATCCTCGAAGATCCACTCTTTGGTTCTTTCCCAAATCATCCCATATAAAATTAATATGACATTATCATCATATGAAATCGAAATGAGAGAAGTACTGAAGGCTTTGCATAGTGTTGGAAGGTACCAACAGTTTCTCAAGTAGTCACAGCTCAATTTTACCAACTGCAGTTTCAGAACATGATGTGGCAAGTTGTCTCCAAACAAATAGCTATTTGTGCATGTCATCACACTTACTAATGAATAGTAAATGGCATTTTACATCAACTCAACATACATGAAATAGTACAGCACTTGCCCAAAGCCATACAAGAAATGGCTCTCTCCATCATAAATGTTGGTCCCAAAATGACCATGAAACCCAAATAGAGGCTTGCCCTCATGTGGAGCAATGCACTGTATAGAGATGGTAAGAGGATGAAAATATTGTGTTAGATAATCAGTAAATGTAAAAACATAACCCTTACCATGTATTGAGAGAAAGATGACAATAACATCTATGAATGATCCTCCCATAGTGATATGACATATCTCCATGAAAAGGAGTAAACCATGTGTTGCATGCAAATCATTTTTCTTATGCTTGGAGATCCAAGTCAAGAAGTTCATATCATGGTACTAGATTTCTCCATCCACTACTCCATCAATCTCATCTCCTATGTGTCCCTCATGTGCATCATGTGTGAAGTGATCCTTGGAACACTCCATCATTAAACCCAAGCTCCCTAGTGACAACGTTTTTGGCCTTTGTAATAAGGCTCCTGTCATCACATAGCTCCATCCTTTGACATACCACATTTCAAGGCCATCAATCATAATGCCACTATGTGTGGGAGATTCCTTCTATTAGCCCCCTATGAAATCCTTGACAAGCAAGCTGGGGGCTAGTCTGTCTTGGACCCTTCAAGGGATGCCTTTCCCCTGAAAACCCATCATCCTTGAAGTCTCTTAGTGCTTTGCCTAATATATTTTCTCTCTACTGGTTCATCCCTCAAATACCTACTGTTACCCCCTGTCCCCTGCCAGTTCCACATTTTTTCCCTTTCACTCCCCTTTTGTCGAAGCCCCCTTGTTTCCCCCATTTCTCCTATCAATCCTCTAAAACCATTATTTTCCCCTTTTAATTTCCCTATTAATCCCCTAAATCCCCTCTAAAAATCCCTGCACCCTTTGTTTCCCCAAATTCCCCCTTCATCTCCCTATCGTTACCCTTTGGGCCTCAAAATACATTAAAAAGGCTTAAAAAAACCCTCTCCGGACCTTATATCAGGCCTATCCCATTTTCTGATAAGCCCGCGCCCCTTTTCTTCCATGTAGCCCAGTGCTATGACCAAGCGCAAACCCCAAAATCGCTTGTTCCACAAAGTTCATCGAGCGTTTTCTCAACCGTCGATCCATGTAGATCGAACGACGGACATCAAACCTTCAGCGCTCGCGTTTTCCCCCTGCTCAAACCTTTGTTGAGCCATTTCCGTCCAAATACATAGTGATCCGACGGTCCGTAGCCAATTCCTCCCAGTGGACCCCGCAGCGCACTATGTCAAACCCGTCGGTTTCCATCGCACCGCTTATGCGCGGCAGACAGTTTTTCTCCAATGCCCAGCGATTCCACTCATCGCGCGCCGCGTGTCCCCTGTACGATGGAAAAACCACCATCCCATCGCGCATTATCATTCGGACCAAGCCGCGGAGATATATGGGTAATACCCATCCGATCTGTCAGCCCCCATCCGACGGTTGTCGTCCCTCGAAGCTGCGTGTTGTTTAACTCACGGCCCTCGTACCTTTGGCCCACTTTCTGTTGCGCTCCGCCGTTGATCTCCACCGCGATCAACGGCCTAGATTCGTTCCTCCACCGTTGACTGTTCCAATGTCCTCGTGCCGCCACGTCATTTCCACATATTCCCTCCGTACGTTCGTCCATTCTACTACATATATTCATTCTAAGGTCGATGTTTTTAAGGTTTTTCACGTATAATCACTCTGCGTTCCGCCGACCTCTCACCATCTCTGTCCTCTGTCATTCCATAGCGTTTTTCAGCCATGAGTCCACAGTTCCTCAGTCATCCATACAAGCATCCACATCATCCGATCCCATGCACTATTTTCTTACTCAGTTTTCGTTCTTGCAGGGTTATCAGGAGTCAATGGTTGTCGTGACACAAGATCTTTGTTACAGTGATAGAGAGATCAAAGAGGATCATCTTCAGCGGCAGAATTTATATAAAGAACAACCCAGGAAGGTGAAGACAGGACCTGCATTAAATAAAGGCAGAATCCAAACTCTAAAAATCTCCCAGCGCCATTAAAACCTGAGCTAACCTGTCAGAAGCAAAAATGGAGTGGTAAGGTGTTGCAGTACAAAGAAAAGAGATTAAGGCACGCTAATGAATATCTTGAGCCTTAAATCTATAGTTTAAAGAGGCAAAGCACCAGTTTGAAGACCCCGAGGATCGATCAGAAGGTCCTGTGCACGAAAAAGGTAACATCAGGGTTTTCTCATCAGCAGAATGTTTTTCTTCATCAAGTACAGGGCGCCCACACAGCTTTTATTATGCACAGTGTCCCTGAAGGAATTTCCACCCTGACAACGGTTCAAAATCACCAGAGCATTGATATGGCAGACTTCTCAGTAGTTTATTTTATTTTATTCAAATCACCAGGAGTACCACAGCCGAAACATGTCAAAATCATATCTGAAGAAGATCACTCTTTCATAAAAGGGGTGATAGAGATTAAATACTCGGCATACAAGCAGAATGGGCCTCGACCCTCTTTCTTTCAGATGTTTAATACAGCATTTAGTGTTCACCTACCTCCTCAGTTGATCTTTCGTTCATCCTCTGCTATAAAAACACAGAAGGAAATTATTGTAAGGGTTGTTGATGAGATATCAGAGAAATGCAAGAATTTTTACTCTTGAGACAAGTTCTCTGTGCAATAGTGTAAGATAGGCTGAGATTTGATGTATTTAGACTGAATGTTCAAGCTGTGGGCAATTTTGTACCTGATTGGTGTTGTTTTTAATATGACAAGCATGTTTCTTTGGATCCTGATCTAAAGCAGCTGGTGATGTTTTCTTATCTCGGTGTTTGATTCCATTTCTTTTCATTTCTACAGGCTCGCCTCAGAAGTTTGGCATAAGATTTACCCTTGATAGGTACCTTATGTTGCTGCTCTCGCAGCCTTTTATGTTTTCTGCTTACATCTGTATCTGAATATTGATTTCAATTGATTTGACCAGTGTAGTGGATGTTATTTCCTGCTCTCTGATGTATGAATTAATGAAATATATGTTTATATGTTCTTGTTAGGATTTATCTGGATGAGTTAAGAACACTGGGAGGTCTGGAACCCTGTCTCTGCCTCACTAGGATCTTTCCATCCCCATTAAGCCTCTCTAAGATCCCTAGTTTTTCCTCTGATTTTGTCCAAGCAAGCCTGGAGTTAAATGACCTTTGACCTGATCTATAGATAGAATTGGATGGTTCTCCTCCTTTCATTTTCAGTCCTTAATGTTCCATTTCACCCATCATCCATTAAGATCCAAATGCTCTAGATGACTAGCCCAATTGAAAGCTTGCACATCGAACACAAGTAAATCCTTTCTTGACTCCATTGCCCAATGGCCTTGATGTTCCCTGAGTTATCTGTCTTAGCCTAATTCCCTCTATGCTCATCCTTGTTTTATAATGGACCTTCCTTTCCTGATTCCCAACAACCAAACACAAACAATAAAACAAACAGCCCTGAGCTTATAACTAGCCTAAAATCATAACCTATAGCTTCAAAGACATACACTCTGACAATCACAGAGAGATCCCTCTCTGGACCTAGGAGGGCTAGATCCTAAGGTCTGAAAGTGGTTCTATGCTGTCTCATCTTTTGGTCCTGTCAACCTGACCAAAACATGGGAACCCCAACATAATGGCGACTCCGCTGGGGACATTGAGTGCGTTACAATTTGAACATCCCTAGGCATTCAAAATCCTCAATCTCTGGTTAGGTTGGCAGTTAGTCACACCTCTTCTCGGGCAGCCTCAGTGTCATTTTTTGTGTTCTATTGCACTCTTAGACAGAGCCTGGACAGAGCCAGGTAGCCTCTGGATCTCATCCTCTTTGGGAGGTGACATATCTGGTAAATGCCCTCCCATTCAATCTCTGGTAAGAGTTTGTTGTGTTCTGAGGTTATCCCTGAAAGGTGATAGTGCCTGAGCACTGTGGTGGACAGTGTAACCCTTTGACATACCCTAAACCTCCCACCTGGCGACTCCATAGTTCCTAAAAGATCAAAGACTCCACTGGTGATCAGTAGGCCTGCTGGTTATCTTGGTTTCACATAAGACTCCACTGGGAGACCTGCCTTTGTAACAAAATCAACCACAACAAAAGTAACAAGTAGGGTTAAGCTAGTTAGGTAGAAATATAACATTCTGGCTTTTAGGACCATTCACACAAGAGCTTTCCCTAATCCTAACCCACCTGAAATAGTTGATAACCCTGAGAGCATTCTCAAAGGATCTCCTACACCGAAAATATCAACTATTTCTAGCCACATCTATAGAGCTAATTCTGCACCAGAAAACCTTATAGCTCTGTCACACTTTCACCCTGACCTAGACCTACCCAATAGACTACCAAGAACCAGGTCATTCAATCATCTAGACTAGCCAGACCTCGAGTGTCACAGTTCACCATCTCATAGTGGTCAGCACACAAGGGACAGAGGAACCCCTCCATCTACACCACCTGATATCCACTTCATTCAAAACTTTGGGCTCTCCCACCCTAGATCTTCTCAACAAACTTCTGCTGGTCCTAATATCCCTGTTATCCATATACCAGCTGCTCAAGTTAACTCGGTACCCCATCAGAACATTATCATGGCAGCTTGGTATGCACCTCTGGTTTTACCTCAACCCTTGTTACCCTTACCCAATGATTATCAGTCAAAAATCCCACACTTCACTGCTAAAGAATCCATCACAGCCTAGCAACATGTAGATAAGATGGAAGACTCCTTCGACTATATGAAAATTGATGATGAAACAGTCAAAATGAGAATCTTTGCCCAAAGCTTAGGGGGTGATGTAAAGAAATGGTTTAAAATCTTACCTCCTGGCAGTATCCGAGATCTCCCTGCATTATATCAGACATTCACAAACAAATGGGAAGTTAGGGCAAACCCTCACTAGCTCCTAGCAGACTACATGACTCTTAAGAGGAATGTGGGAGAGAGTGTCAATGATTACACCACTAGATTTAACAGCATTTACAATGCTCTTCCTCCACACATGAAACCTCCACAAGGTATGGCCCTCGTGAAATACCCTGATGAGTTTGATGCTGACATGGCCTATGAGCTTAGGGATAAAGAGTACACCACACTAGAGGACATGCAGAAAGGAGCAGTGAACATAGAGGCAAACCTGATTGAAAAGAGAGCAAGACTGAGATCTGAGAAGAGGGTAACATATAGGGATGACACTGTAGCTTCCACTTCAGACCCAAATTATGATAGATTGTCTAAAAACGTGGAAAGACTATAGCAAATGATGAAAAAAATGGTTGTCACAGTTAGCAATCAGAATAGAAACCAGAACCAAAATCAAAACCAAAACTTTAGAAGAAACAACAACACGCCCAACAGACAAAAGGAATCAGATCAACAAGTTATTCCCCCATTCCAAAACTTTCTGGATGAAGATGAGGGAATCATAGAAGATTCTGAAGGGAATACAATAAAAATGTTCGAAACAGAAGATTCAATCCACAACTGTGATTCAGAAGAAGATCAGCCCTTATCCTCTTACTGGGATGAGGAAGGATCAGAATTTGAAGCCTACAGACTTGGATTTGAAAATGCTATCATGCAGGTCAGAGAACAATACGAACTTAGGAGCAAAAGGAACCAAGACACTTCCAAACCAAAGGCTCCTGAGGTTACCATCAAGAAAATACCTGAGAAAACTTCTAAAGCAACTGCTGAGGGTGACAAAACAGCAGCTGAAAGTTCTGGGAAAAACAAAGAAAAAGACAAAAAACACAAGAACGAAAAACAAGGTGAGTCTGCTAGCAGTACTAGCACTTCAGTTAGTACTCCCGATACAATTGTTCCTAACCCTGTACATAATGAGAAATTACAAACTGATTCAGTCACAAAGGTGGCTAATAAAACAGAATTAACCATTTCCAAGAGTCAGTCCACCTTCAATTTGGAGAGTGAGATTGCGAAGATCAAAATCTCTGTACCATTATCTGAGCTGGCCACTCAGGATGTATATAAAGGCAAAATTTTGAAAGCATTGAATTTAGGGGAAAACAATGATACTGTAAATTTGAATGATGATCAACCTGCCCTCCTGTTTGGTCCAAAGATTGAGGGAAAGTTTCAGGAAGGGGTAGTTTTGCCTTTCTATATCAATCTCAACATTCATGACAAAATACTCCACAATGCCATGCATGATTCTGGAGCATCACACAATTTAATGCCTAAGGTGGTGATGGAAAGATTAGGCCTAGAGATAACCCGCCCTTACAAATATTTTTATTCATTTGACTCTAGCAGAGTAAAATTCCTAGGCCTAATCAAATACTTGTGTGTGAGCTTGACCCAGATTCCTGCCAAGTGTATGGTCATGGATGTTGTGGTGGCAGATGTGCCACCTAAGTATGGCATGCTGCTATCTAGATCATGGGGAGCCAAGCTGCAAGGAACAATGCAGATGGATGGCTCATATGCCACTATCCCTATATTTGGCCAACTTAGAAGACTGTATAGAGAGTCCCAGATGAAATTCCTAGTCAGTAGCCCCGAGAAACCTGAAAATTCACCATTATACTCTGTACACACAGACCTGTATTCTTTCATTCTTTATAACGACCCATCCTTAGGAGAGCCAGCGTCAGAAAATAGAAATACAAACAATAACATAGAGCCCATGGACTTTAACATAATGGCTACCCTAGAAGAATACGATGAAGAAAACCATGGGCAGGATGCTTAAAATGAAACTCTGAGTGAGCCAGAAACAGAACGTAAACAGCAAGATAGCCAACTCTCTGAACTTCACGCATGTCATGAAGAACAAAACAACCCGCAGCCTAGTACAGACCCTATAGTGCAGCATAATGGCGAACCCCTATGGGAGATGAATTTCGATGGGTCTTGTACTAGGAAAGATGCTGGGGCAGGGGTGTGGATACGTAACACAGAGAGTGACCACGCTGAGAGCCATGCTGTAAATTTTCACTTCAAATGTACAAATAATATTTCAGAATATGAAGCTCTTATCCTTGGCCTGAATCTGTTGAAAAAATTGGGAGCCCATAGGATAGTTGTACAAGGAGACTCAAAGTTAGTCATAAAACAAGTAAACGGTGAGTATTCAGCAAAAAACCCCAGGCTTAGGGCATACAGGAATGATGCCATGGATATACTGAAAAAATTTATGGAATATGAGCTGGTGTTTGTCCCTAGGGGTCAAAATGTTATCGCAAATGGATTGGCTTTCTTGGCTAGTTCATATCCTAAGACTCCAGCTGACCAACAAATCATCATTCAGACAAAATTTAGACCTGCGGTGCCAGACAATGAAAAATATTGGCAGGTCTTTGAAGGAGATAAACAGATCGAGGATTTCCTGACAGGCAGAAACGAGTTTGAATTTTCTGATCCAAACTCTAAATCTGAAGACAACTGCCTGAGTGAAGAATCCTCTAGTGAGGAAACCCCACCTTGTAGCATAGAAATAAACACTTTTTCCCTAGAAACTGGAAGTGCAACCACAGAACGTGAAAACGCAGATCGTGAGGAAATGGAGGTGTTGCAGGCCAAAGATAAGAACATACCCAGAGGCCTAGCACCCCTAGAGGACCTTTTTGACTTTGATGATGTAGCAAAAAATCCCACTATAGAACATGCAGACTCGGACATAGAAGAATGCAACATAGGCACTGAAGATAAGCCTAAAATGATTAAGCTGGCTAAGTCTATACCTACAAACATGAAGCAGGAATACATCGACCTGTTTAAGGAATTTATTGATGTGTTTGCATGGAGCTATGAAGACTTAAAGGCCTATGACACCAACATCATACAAAACAAGATACCCTTGAAGGAAAATCAGAAGCCTTTCTGACAAAAACTTCGTAGGATCAATCTGAAACAATTTCCTGCAGTAGAGAAAGAGATCAAAAAGATGTATGATGCAGGCATAGTAGTCCCTGTAAGGTTTTCTGATTGGGTGTCAAACTTAGTGGCTGTGAGAAAGAAAACAGGGGAGATCAAACTATGCATAGACTTTAGAAACCTCAAAAAAGCCTCCCTGAAAGACAACTACCCTTTGCCTAGAATGGAACATATCCTACAGAAGGTAGTGGGCTCTAAGAGAATCTCCCTGCTTGATGGTTTTTCAGGATACAATCAAGTTCTTGTACTCCCAAAAGATCAACTCAAAACAGCTTTTACCACTCCTTGGGGCACCTTCATGTACGTGAAAATTCCCTTTGGACTGATGAATCCTGGGGCTACCTTCCAGAGAGCAATGGATATAGCTTTCTCAGATGAGATAGGACACTTCATAGTTATCTACTTGGATGACTTGACTGTCTTTTCTAAAACTGAAGAAGAACACCTGAAACATCTGAGAAAAGTTTTTGAAAAATGTAGAAGGTACGGTCTATCCTTAAATCCTAAGAAAATTGTGTTTGGGCTGCAAGAAGGCAAACTTCTTGGTCACATTATATCTGAGAAAGGGATCAGGATATACCCACAGCGAGTTGAGGGAATACTTCGAATCACACACCCAAGAAACATCAAGGAGTTACAGTCCTTCATTGGGAAGATCAATTTCCTTAGGAGATTCATTCCTAATATTGTTGAGCATCTCAGGAAAATGACTGACATGTTGAAGAAAGGTGCAGGAATTAAGTGGACTATTGAAGCCAAGAAATCCTTTGAGTCAGTAAATCTTGCACTCACTCAAGCCCCTGTCCTCATCAGCCCAGACTTCTGAAAGGATTTCCTGATCTTTTCATTCGCCTCACAGCATACAGTGGCTGCGGTTTTACTGCAGAGAAATTTAGAAGGAAATGAACAGCCAATTGCCTTTTTCAGCAGAGCTTTAAGAGATGCACCCTTGAAGTACAAAATTATGGAAAAGCAGGCATATGCCCTAGTAAATGCCTTAAAAGACTTTAGGGTATACATTATGCATTCTCACACCATAGCCTATGTTCCAAATACAGTGGTTAAAGATATCTTGTCCCAAGACCCTGATGGGAAAAGGGGAAAATGGATTGCTACTATATTAGAGTATGACCTTGAGATAAAGCCCACCAAACTGATAAAAGGTCAAGGCCTGGCCCAATTAATGGCTGAATCTAATCTGCAGGCCCTTGACATTAACATGGTAAATGCCTTAGATGAGCAAGAAGGATCGCCCCTCCCAATTGTTGAGGAGAAGTTCCGGAACTCTCCTTGGTATTCTGATATCCTTTACGTGCTCACGAACCTCAATGCCCATCCAGAACTGTCCAAAACTAAGGCCAGATTCATAAAGCTAAAAGCTAGAAACTACTGCATTTTGGATGAAAACCTATATTGGAAAAATCCAAATGGCCTATTGTTGAAATGTTTGTCTGAAACTGAAGCTGAAGGAATCAAACAAGAATTTCATGTTGGGGAGTGTGGAGGCCACCTGAGTTGGAAAGCCACTGCAAATAAAATACTCAGGGCTGGTTACTATTGGCCTACACTCTTCAATGATGTCCATAAAATGATTCTTGCCTGCCACAAATGCCAGATCTTTGAAGGCAGAAGAAAGCTTCTCCCCCTCCCGTTACAACCCATCACTGTAGAAGGTCCCTTCATGCAATGGGGCCTAGACTTTATAGGAGAAATTCATCCTGCTTCCTCTGGACAACACAAATGGATCCTGACTGCTACAGATTACTTCACTAAATGGATAGAAGCCATACCCGCTAGGAATTCCACTGATTCTGTCATCATTAAGTTCCTAGAGGACTCCATCCTATCTCGGTTTGGCTGTCCAAGGAAAATAATCATTGACAATGCTGCTGCTTTCGGATCCAAGAGAATGGTTGATTTCTGTCACAGGTACGGAATAGCACTTGGTCATTCAACTGCCTATTACCCCCAGGGTAATGGCTTAGCTGAATCATCAAATAAAAACCTGGTTACAATCATCAAGAAGCTGCTGGAAGAGAACAAAAAGTCATGGCATAAAAAGTTGGTACATGATTTGTGGGCTGACAGGCTCACCACGAAGAAATCTATTGGCATGTCACCATTCCAGCTGGTTTATGGAACAGAAGCAGTTTTTCCTACTAGCCTTGGAGTTCCAGTGATTAAGCTTGTCCAAGAGATCCAGACAGAGGAAGACAACATGATAAGAAGAATAAATCAGAAAATTCATCTTCAGCAAACAAGGGAGGAGGTGTATAACAGATCTGTCAAAGTTCAGGAGAATATAAAGAAATTATTTGACAAAAGAACCAAAGCCTCTGATTTCAAAATTGGTGACAAGGTTATGAAGTGGGACTCAAGAAGAGAGGACAAAGGTAAACATGGAAAGTTTGACAGTTTGTGGCAGGGTCCATACATCATCCAGGCCACTGTGGGTCCCAATGCGTTTTTTCTACAAGAACTTGATGGTGCAGAGCTGTTTGGAGGTCCTATCAATGGCAGGATGCTCAAACACTACTTCTGCTGATTTTCATTTCCAGTTTCCATTTTCATTGTACATACCATTGCAGTTTTACTTTCAATAAAACAAAGGAAGATGTTCCAAAAAAAACAAAAACAAAAACAAAAAAGAGAGAGAAAGGAAAAGAGAGATAGTTGGTCCTAACATGCTCAAATTCTGGGCCAGCAAAGAAAGAAAATCATCTCTAATGTGCCCAAAACCAAAGCTGAGTCAAAGAAAAAGAAGTGACTCTAATATGCTCAAAACCTGAGTCACAGAAAAAGAAGGATGTTTCAAAACTGCAGATTTCATGCCTTCACAGTTTCGTTTTCAGTTTTCTACAAGTCTTCACTCCAGCAAGTCAGACAGTCTAATACTAGCTTGGTTGTTTCTCAACTTCCTGTTTTAGAATATAGTGAAGAAACCTGTTGGACAGTTTAATCCCAGCAGGTAGTAGATTAGGTAGAGAATCAATTGAGACCAACAGTCTAATCTGGTCTCATGGAGAAATAAGGGTAGTTTTAGGATAGGCTTCTTTTCTGTTTGCAAAATAAAATGATGTAAGGGGTCTGCTAGCTTAAATGCACCCTAGAAGAAGAAAAAATTCTAGGACTATAGTTTGGGTAGGTAGTTTGATTAGGAAAAATGTTTCCGCTGATGTAACACATTCATATTGTGGCAGTTGAAAATCAAAGAATAAAGATGGCTTATGGCGACGAGCATCACAGCTACAAAATATTATTTCTAGTTTCTTGACTCCTACAAGAAAGGGTTAATCCCATGTGGGGCCCACTTCCACTCCCCCTATGAAATCCTTGACAAGAAAGCTGGGGGCTGGTCTATCTTGGAGCCTTCAAGGGATGCCTTTCCCCTGAAAACCCATCATCCTTGAAGTCTCTTAGTGCTTTGCCTTATATATTTTCTCTCTGCTGGTTCATCCTTCAAAGACCTACTGTTACCCCCTGTCCCCTGCCAGTTCCACATTTTTCCCCTTTCACTCCCCTTTTTTCGAAGCCCTCTTGTTTCCCCCATTTCTCCTATCAATCCTCTAAAACCCTTCTTTTCCCCTTTTAATTTCCCTATTAATCCCCTAAATCCCCTCTAAAAATCCCTACACCCTTTGTTTCCCCAAATTCCCCCTTCATCTCCCTATCGTTACCCTTTGGGCCTCTAAAACCCTAGCCCATTTTCTAATAAGCCCGCGCCCCTTTTCTTCCATGTAGCCCAGCGCTATGACCAAGCACAAACCCCAAAATCGCTTGTTCCACAAAGTTCATCGGGCGTTTTCTCAACCGTCGATCCATGTAGATCAAACGGCAGACATCAAACCTTCAGCACTCGCATTTTCCCCCTGCTCAAACCTTTGTTGAGCCATCATCATCCATATACACAGTGATCCGATGGTCCGTAGCCAATTCTGCCCAGTGGACCCCGCAACGCACTATGTCAAACCCATTGGTTTCCATCGCACTGCTTATGCGCGGCAGGCGGTTTTTCTCCAATGCCCAACAATTCCACTCATCGCGTGCCGCGTGTCCCCTGTACGATGGAAAAATCGCCATCCCATCGCGCATTATCCTTCGGACCAAGCCACGGAGCGATATGGGTAATACCCGTCCGATCTGTCAGCCCCCATCCGATGGCTGTCATCCCTCGGAGCTGCACGCTGTTTAACTCACGGCCCCCGTACCTTTGGCCCACTATCTGTTGCGCTCCGCCATTGATCTCCATCGCAATCAATGGCCCAGATTCGTTCCTCCACTGTTGACTGTTCCACTGTCCCCGTGCCGCCACGTCATTTCCACATATTCTCTCTGTACGTTTGTCCATTCTACTACATATATTCATTCTAAGGTCAATGTTTTTAAGGTTTTTCACGTATAATCGCTCCGCGTTCCGCCGACCTCTCACCATCTCTGTCCTCTGTCATTCCACAATGTTTTTCTGCCATGATTCCACAGTTCCTCAGTCATCCATGCAAGCATCCACATCATCTGATCCCATGCATTGTTTTCTTAATCATTTTTCGTTCTTGCAGGGTTATCAGGAGTCAATGGTCGTCGTGACGCAAGATCTCTGTTACAGTGACAGAGAGATCAAAGAGGATCATCTTCAGCGGCAGAATTTATATAAAGAACGACCCGGGAAGGTGAAGGCAGGACCTGCATTAAAGAAAGGCAGAATCCAAACTCTAAAAATCTCCCAACGCCATTAAAACTTGAGCTAACCTGTCAGAAGCGAAAATGGAGCGGTAAGGTGTTGCAGTACAAAGCAAAGAGATTAAGGCATGCTAATGAAGATCTTGAGCCTTAAATCTATAGTTAAAGAGGCAAAGCACCAGTTTGAAGACCCCGAGGATCAATTGGAAGGTCCTGTGCACGAAAAAGGTAACATCAGGGTTTTCTCATTAGCAGAATGTTTTTCTTCGTTAAGTACAGGGCGCCCACACAGCTTTTATTATGCACAGTGTCCCTGAAGGAATTTCCACCTTGAAAATGGTTCAAAATCACCAGAGCATTGATATGGCAGACTTCTCAGTAGTTTATTTTATTTTATTCAAATCACCAGGAGTACCACAGCCGAAACATGTCAAAATCATATCTGAAGAAGATCACTCTATCATAAAAGGGGTGACAGAGATTAAATACTCGGCATACAAGCATAATGGGCCTCGACCCTCTTTCTTTTAGATGTTTAATACAGCATTTAGTGTTCACCTACCTCCTCAGTCGATCTTCTGTTCATCCTCTGCTATAAAAACACAGAAGGAAATTATTGTAAGGGTTGTTGATGAGATATCAGAGAAATGCAAGCATTTTTCCTCTTGAGACAATTTCTCTATGTCATAGTGTAAGATAGGCTGAGATTTGATGTATTCAGACTGAATGTTCAAGCTGTGGGAAATGTTGTACCTGATCGGTGTTGTTTTTAATATGACAAGCACGTTTCTTTGGATCCTGATCTAAAGAAGCTGGTGATGTTTTCTTATCTCGGTGTTTGATTCCATTTCATTCCATTTCTACAGGCTCGCATCAGAAGTTTGGCATAAGATTTACCCTTGATAGGTACCTTATGTTGCTGCTCTCGCAGCCTTTTATGTTTTCTGCTTACATCTGTATCTGAATATTGATTTCAATTGATTTGACCAGTGTAGTGGATGTTATTTCCTGCTCTCTGATGTATGAATTAATGAAATATATGTTTATATGTTCTTGTTAGGATTTATCTGGATGAGTTAAGAACACTGGGAGGTCTGGAACCCTGTCTCTGCCTCACTAGGATCTTTCCATCCCCATTAAGCCTCTCTAAGATCCCTAGTTTTTCCTCTGATTTTGTCCAAGCAAGCCTGGAGTTAAATGACCTTTGACCTGATCTATAGATAGAATTGGATGGTTCTCCTCCTTTCATTTTCAGTCCTTAATGTTCCATTTCACCCATCATCCATTAAGATCCAAATGCTCTAGATGACTAGCCCAATTGAAAGCTTGCACATCGAACACAAGTAAATCCTTTCTTGACTCCATTGCCCAATGGCCTTGATGTTCCCTGAGTTATCTGTCTTAGCCTAATTCCCTCTATGCTCATCCTTGTTTTATAATGGACCTTCCTTTCCTGATTCCCAACAACCAAACACAAACAATCAAACAAACAGCCCTAAGCCTATAACTAGCCTAAAATCATAACCTAGATCTTCAAAGACATACACTTTGACAATCACAGAGAGATCCCTTTCTGGACCTAGGAGGGCTAGATCCTAAGGTCTGAAAGTGGTTCTATGTTGTCTCATCTTTTGGTCCTGTCAACCTGGCCAAAACATGGGAACCCCAACACCTTCCAAAGTGGAAGTACCTACTGATCCTCCAAAGCTAAGAAGTAACCCCTTTTCACCATGATAGTGCCATCTCCTACTCCTGCAACATCATGCAAAGTATGGGAGAAAATCAACCCATACTCTCTGTTATTCATCAGTAATTTTTACCTATTTAGATGACTAATTGCTTGTCTTAGATTTCTAGAAACAAAATCCATGGATCTTGTGAGTTCTAGAAATCTCACTGCCTTCATTATCCTTAGGATAAATTTTTCACTCTTCCACTCCTCTATCATGCTTTGGCTAGCCTAACACTCCTGAAGAGTCCCTCATAAAGCCTAATTCACTCATCCCCATCCCATTTTTTACACCTATGGCTTGGACACTCCATTTTTGCTTCTGCCTACTTTTCACCATGTTGACCTAATACCTCAAAGCCTTCAAAAACCCAAATTTTCCTCCGAAAAATCCTTAGGCAAATCAATTCCAGTGGTTTTTAAATATTCAAAATGATCTAGCTTGTCAAAAATAACTCAGTTCCCTCCTCTTTCCTAAAAATCCCCAAGTCAAAACTTCAGTCCATAAAAGAGTCAAAAAACCCCCTCCACTAGGTCGCTAGAGTTTATGGTGCTAGGGTTGGCCTTTGTGGCCAAGAAGCATTGTTTTTAGGTAATAATAAAGTTGGAATTAGGTCAAAGGAACAAACATGTAATTGGTCTAAAAACAAAGCAGAGAAGCCTCCAACAAGGGTTTCCTTGTCAGAAGTATATTCTGCAAAAGATAGATAGCCATGAGTGACACTTCTGTAGGACTGTCAAAGATGGCTACCTACAGGAAGATTGATAAGATCCAACAAACCTAATGTATCTCGTGATGATGGCACATATGAAGACTAAAGGAGCTATTGATACCAACTTCTAGGGTTTTCACACCTAGAGGTTTCCACTGCTTCAAAGTGAAAACATGACAGAATGTCAATTAAAAGAAAGTTAAAATTCCTCTCTTTAGTCTCATCCACCAAGAAATCCAAGGCATAAAATATGCAGGACTGAATATTCTAGGGTAAGAAGCCAAAAACTCCTCAAAGGGCATCCACAGCAGGAGAAATGCAACATGCCTAGGTTTACAAAGAGTATCAGTGGTTTCTTGACAAATTATTTGTAAGGTGCTACCCAAAAAAGAGCCCATGCATAGGATCATGAGGACAATGGTACATAAGCACAACTATGCACAAATCAAAGGTTCAATAAATAAGAAGTTAGAGTGAAAGGCCTCCTCGGTGATTGCAGGCAGAGATTAAAAGATGATGTCAGGGAATAAATTATAAAGTTTGTTAAGGCAACATTGTTCCACTACACCAAAGGGATACATTTATAGTCAATATCCATGCAGAAGGTGAAAAGGGACAGAGATGCATAGGTTCAATATGCAAAACTAGAGAAACCAGGCAAATCATCAATTTACTGAGTAAATGACTAAAACTGCCAAGAATCCCAAAAAGTTTGACAAAGAAAAAAAGACACTGTATTAGGGCACCTGCAATAACAGAAGTGGCCAAAGGAAAAGGTGTACTTAGAAACATCCAACAAAGGTCAGTTTTTGTTTAAATCACCTCCTGCACAAGAGAAAGGGAAATATCAGTAAATGTAAAAAGGGAGAAAACCAAATAAAAACATTAGACAAGTGGATTTTACCTCAAAATTATTTCTCCCAAAGGGTATAAAATACTATGGTTATCATTTAAAGTCACTTTTTTATATGAAAAAAGAGAGGAAAACTCTCATAGCACAGAATTCAAGGTTCCCGAAGGTTTCTGACAGAGTTTTCGGGCAGAGATTCTCTGCGCTACGCTCTTGTTGAGTCGTGCTGCGCTCATGTAGACACTCTCCATGCAAATTTCAATTACGCGCTGCATTCCTGAAACGGTGTGCCGCGCTCTTGTGCGTTCGAGCCCATGAAAAGCCCGCCCGACCCATTCAAGCCTACACGATAGTTTTCCCAGCCACCGCTGCTGTGCTCCTATGTGTTCAGCACTTACCCAAGGGCACACGACAGCATGCAGGAGGTGACCTACCGCGCTGCTATCCATTCAGGAGCTACCCAACAGTGTTTACAAGGGCACATGACAGTGTGTAGGAGGTGACCTGCTGCGCTCATGTCCATTTAGGAGTTGCCTGACAAGGCTTACAATAGCACACGACAACGTGCAGAGGTGTTGCGCTTTTACCCGTTCAGCAGCGGCCCAAGAGGCACCCGACAAGCATGCAGGAGGTGACCTGTTGTGCTCCTACGTGTTCAGGAGGCACCCGACCCTACTTGCAGGAGGCACCCGATTGGACCGTGTAGAAAAAACATAATGTGGAGAGTGTGTTGTGCTCCTATGAGTTCAGCGCCTGCCTGACCCTACGTGCAGAGGCCTCCTGAATAATTTGTGCAGAGGGCGCCCGACTTGCCCATGATGTTTTTTGAGCCTGTTGCTTCAGCTGTGAGAATATTTTGAGAGGCATTTAAGCTTTTTCCACCTTTTCCTATTTTTCTAAAGTTAGGATTATAAAGAAAATTGAAGGTTGAATTTAGAGAAGGAAGTAAAATCCTAAAGGAAATACTTGGTCTCCACACTGCTGAGCCTTGACATCATTACAACCTCACCATCTCACTCACCATCTTCACATCATTCCACAAGTAGTGTCAATCCTTTTTAAAATTCTTAAGGAAGGGATAGTGAAACGGAAGGAAAGGTGGGAAAGCAAATGGGTTTGAGACTATAAACACTAAATAATTTTCAGCCTCTCCTACTATAGTTTCATATTTCCAAGAAGTAGGATTCTATGAGTTCTGTGAGAAAGTGCAGAAGGTCCAAAGCCACCCTCAATTGACCAATATTTTTGTCCTTAACCTCCATGACCACCAAGTACATCTAGCTGGAGTAAATTTTGAGCTCGCCACCAATGCAATCTCTATGGCCATTGGAATAACTTGCATGGGGGAAAAATGGTTCAAACAAGTGTATCTAGACCTCATCCATTATCATCCCTTCCTAAAACCAAGTTGCCAAGCTGATTGAAAAACCATTTTCCCCTTTTCTCATTTACTGGACAGATATGCTCCTTTAATGAAGATCATTATGAAGTACTTCACCTGTGAGGGTAGGTTTTCCAGGGTATATTCCTACCACATAAGACTACTCATGCATTTTACTAAGGCCAAACTACTCCATTTACCCTACTACCTTTGTAAAAGTATTGATAAAATGTCATCCATTGTGCAAAAGAGGCTTCCCTCCCAAAAAATGTCAAGCCTTTTCCATCATTCCCTGATCAAGATGATTTTCTTACACCAATTAGGGAAACAAGGTATCCCATGGGAATTTTTCATCGCCCATGATGTTTTCACAACTCCACAGCCTCTCCCTCTCCAAAGCTTACCATCATCATCTCATCCACCTTCCTCCACTCCTCCATCAACCCCCACTAAAAATGATTCATCCTCTTCATATGAATCCTCTCCTCAAACAAACATCCCTCTTTCACCTTCTCCTAAAAACTCAGAAGAGGAAGAAAACAGTGACAAAGATGAACATGACATTCAAGAAGAAAATGATAGTAAAGGAGAAGAAACAAGTGATGAAGAGGAGGAAAGTGAAAGTGAAGAAAATGAAAATTACGGAGAAGATACAAATGACAGTGAAGAGGAGGCAGATGAAAGCAGTGAGCCAAAGGGTGAACAAGAAGACCAAAAAAGTGAAGAAAATGAAAATGATGGAGAAGATAAAAATGACAGTGAAGAGGAGTCAGATGAAAGAAATAATGATGAGGGCAATAACAAGGAAGAAAGTAGTGAGAAAAAGGGTGAACAAGAAGACCAAAATAGTGAGCCAAATGAAGATGAAGAGACAGATGGCAGCCAAGAAACAGAAGGAGATTTTGAGGAACAAAATAGTCAAGGTGAAGGAGAAAAAAATGAGCCTAATGACAGTGATGAAATGAGCAGTGACAAAGATGGATATAGTAGCCAAAAGAAAAAGGCATACCTAGGAAAAGAAGACAGTATGCATGACAGTAAGGAACATTCAAACAGTGAAGAAGGTACAAATGAAAGAAGTGATAGGGAAGGAACAATTTTTGAAGACAAGGACAGTGAACATAGCAAAAATGAAGATAATGCAAGCTATGAAACAGAGGCTGAGTTAGAAATTGAAGACCATAGGCAAAACAAAGAAAATAGTGGGCTAATCAATATGCGTATAGACACACATAATGAGGCAGAAAATGACAGTTATGGTGAAAAAGAAGATCATGACAGTGCTCATGAACAAAGCAGTGATACAAAGGCAGATTTTGAAAGTGAACACAATTGGTCAAATAATGAAGAGAAGGACAGTCATGAAGTTGAAAATGCATCAAGCCATGATGAGGACACCTCTAATCATGACAACACAAAATTTGAAAATGAAAATGACGACGATGTAAATATGGAAGATGACAGTGTAGGAGACTTGGAAGGCGATAAAAATAATGAAGATCTTGGCAGTGATACTAGCATGAGAGAAAATGAAAATACCTCTCAAGAAGGAAATCAAGAGAAAAGTGAAGAAGACACACATACAAAAATCATCAATGAGCAAAAAATATTTCTTAAGGTCACCAATGATCAAGATATTCAAGTGAAACATGTTAAAACTTGTACTCTCACCTTCCAAAGAGGATCAAGGCAAGTGTTTGCTACCTCTAAGAGGCAAGGGACCTTGCCATCTACTTCAGTGAAACCATTGGACAAAGGTAAGCAAAAAGTGAAAGAAGAAGAGGAAGATCATGAAAAGTAAAGAGAGTTTGAACTCATTCACATAGATAGTGATGATGAGAATGAGACAAGAATTGCAAACTCCCTTCTTCAAGACCGGAATGCACAAATCAGAGACTTAGAAGATGAATTAGAAATATATAAGGATATCATTCACTTCTATCAGATGCAAAATAAACAATTGAGTGCCCAACAAGCCATCTATGAAGCAAGAGAAGTCATGAATCGGAAAGAGGCTCAAAGGTCATAGGTAAAGTTGGGGGAGTTCATGGGTGCTTATGAGGAGAGTAGTGATGAGTATGGTCAAACTAGAAGGAGACCTAGAACTATGGGCCTTAAGAAAGCATTGGCAAAGTAGAGAGAAGAAGAACCAACCCAAGCGGAACAACTTTCTCTCCAAGAACTCCTTGCACTAGAAATTGAGCATGATAGGGAACTATGGCTTGAGAGGGCTAATATTCACCTTGAGGCCAAGCTTGAGAAAGCTAACAAAGGCTTAGAGTTGCAAAGAGGAATTACCAAGAATTTTTCCCAAAGAAACTAATTTGCCAGGGCAAAACTCAAAAAGGCCAAAATTGAGATCCAAGCACTAAAGGAGGAAAAGGGCTAAGCTAGCCTTGGTATTAAGGCTCACGCTTCTCTACAGGTCTCTCAGGACTCATGAGGCACTTATCTACCAAATATGGGAGAAATTGAACAAGTTTTTTATTTTTGCAAAATTTTGAGGCTAGGAGCGCAACACACCCCATGATACGCTCTTTTTCAGGGCATATTTAGGAGAAACACCTTGCATTTTTGGATTCCTCATCATGAGAGGAGCATTATCACTAATTTTCAGCACAATCGGAGTTGTTTTGGTCCCCCAAAAGGGTCAAAAACACTCGTTTTTTCACCATTCTGCCCACTTTTCAGAGCATGTGTTGCACTTCTACCAGTCTTGGAATTTTCACTTTTTGGGCAAGTTTTAGAGGTCTGATTGAAGAGCCAAAGGTATATCTAGAAATTAGACTTAAAGGGATTTCCAACGAGCCATCACGGGCACGTGGGAATGCACAGCAAAGCCTTCTAAAATAATGCACTCCTTAGAAATATGTGCATTGAAATGATTTTGCAGCTCCTGGATCCCTTAGATCAGTGGATCTAGTGTCTATATCCAAAAGGAGAGCAAAAACAAATCAAACTAGGTGAGGTAAACAAACCTCCCACCACCTAGTATAGCTGGAAAACACCCAAAGAGAGGGGCTACATCTATATGCAACAAAATACTTCATAAATAACGCAATTTTGAGAGCATGAGTAGGAGACCAATAAGAGGGATCAAATTTTATATATACAACAATAAATCAGATCCATAATGATGCCCTTACAGTATACAACAGAATGTAGAAGACAAGAATAGAAGAAACTCCTCAAGAAAGAGGGTTGCAACACATGTATTGACTGCAAAATAGCTTGACAACGTTATTTATAAGAGTTGAAGCAGCTGTATATTACACTCCAGATCTAGAGTAGATCTGTGTACAAAATATCATATCTATTTCAGATATGTACACTAGAAAGGCTCCTTTACAAGATCCCCTTGGGGTTTTGATCAAATCATGCAACACAGAGAGTAGATCTGAGATCTAAAGTAGCAGATTTGCAATAGTATTCAGAAATTTTTGAAGATGTTTACAATAGAAGCAGATCAGATCTGTACAGAACATGGATCAGAAATCTAATCCATGGATCACCATAATGAAGGGCAAAACCCTCGCACCAGAGATCTCTCCTCAAAAAGTGGGTCAAAACACCCTGCAACTTCCTTCTTGCAAATAACGCAGTCCTGGAAGGGAAACTGTACTGTAGGTTGAAGCACTATGTTGGCTTGATGCCAAGATTTGAAATATCATCTCCGAAGGTTCAGAACTCTCTTGTCCATGGGATAGAAGACTTTCATAATGAAAAGAGGCCCTAAAATGGCCTAGATCTGAGTAGATCTATCCTCCACTTGCTGCAGCTTGCAAGGACAACCAAACCCTCAACAGGATCTGCATTGTAGTTGGAAGATGAGCTTGGAAAAATTCCTAATAGTGGATGATATCAACAAGACTCTCCCAAGAATTCCTCAATGGAAGAGGTGGGATTCCCGCACAGGAACACCCAAGTGCTAAGCAACACTATCCTCAGCTAAACAATAGAGAATGATATATGTCTGAATAGAAAATATATTCAGAAATATGCACAATCAAAAACCTTGCTATGTTGTCCTTCTCTTCCTCTTATAGGATGAAAGTTTTGTCAAACCCTAAACCATATCAATGATTTAGTTGCATTCACATGAGAAGCCTCCAACTAAAACTGCGATGTACCTCTAGGAGATTCACTGTATCTAGACAGTGTTGTTGATTTGGTCCTGGTTGACTTGGTCAAGTACTCCAGTCTCTTTCACACCTAAGTGTGCTTATGTAAATAGCCCAGATTTTTCCATGTTCATATGTGGCATTGATTTATTTTGCTGATTATGAGTTTTATTGATCCTCCTTTACATTTTTATTAATGAACAAAATATTGAGACAAAATTGTATACTCCCATTAGCTTGGGATAATTGGGAATATTATAGTCCCCCCCTCCAAAATGTTGCTTTTCCTCAAGAAACTGATAGGGTGAGTGCTGCAACACTTCTCCTTCTTCATTGGTGACACCATCAAAGATCAAGATTTCATCATGAGCCAAGTGTTCACCAATCCAAGCCTCCATGAACTGTTCCTCCAAAGTCATCATGAGATGTACAAAATCCATCCCACAAGGAGTCAAGAACTCAATAGAAACAAACATGGTTGGTCGATTACTCTCTCTAAAGCATGTAACATAAGGTACATAGAGAGTTTCTATCCCATGTGGTACACACAAACTGCCCATCCTCTCTCCATACAATCCCATGAAAAGTACAACTATATCATCCAAGTATGGAAGCATAATTACATACACACAAACATAAATTTGAGCATGAGGAGATGGTTCAAAGTACCACATAGGGTGCCAGTGCAGTGCATCTCCTGTCTGCATCAAATCAAGGTATGTTAAGTGGTCTTCCCACCACTTAATTGCTGCACAAGTTATCGCATCATGGCTGAAGATGTGAGATATGTTTGGTGCCTTTGGGAAGCACCCATCATGGAAAAGAATCTCCCTTTGCATAACAATGGAGTGGCCAATTTCAGAATTTGTAGTGGCCCAAGGTTTACCATGAGATTTACATGATACAACACTCCTATTGGGAGTCATGGCCTACAAAAACATGGTGAAAGAATGTGTCAAATCAGATAATGAAGCTTGCATTACATGATCAGATTTTTCACCATCAATGTTTCTTCTATACATGGAATTGTGCACAAATTTTCCTCCCTTTTCAAGAGAAGGAAGAAATAACTGAAATGAATCTTGCATAGAGTCCTTTGGCTGCCCTAACTCCACATAGCTCTTTCATTCTAGAAAATTCTGATGTAGATCCCCTCCAAATCCTTTCCATTCACAGCATCTCATGATAGTGTTGTAGATCTTCGTAGAATAGGTAGGGCTGAAATAGAACTCCTTAAGGTCCCTCTGTAGCATACTCTCCTTGAGCTTGGAGGCTCCAGGTAGGAACATCCTATCATGATGATAGATGACTCCCTCATGGACTAGATAGCCCTTTTCATGCACCTGGTCATCAAGCATCATAAAAGTGTAGAGAACCTTGGAATAATCCACCAACAGCTGGGATTTCCAATATAGATCTACACTCCCCAACAAATACAACATTGTTGATGCATCAATAGGAATGCCTTCCATGTTGCTGATATCTTCTTTGACATTTCTTATGCCAAAGGTACGAGTAGGAAGGACATACCTTCCCCTTTCCTTCTCCAACAACGTAGAATCAGGGATGAAGGATGGTGAGGATAATGAGAGAGGAAAATCTCCCTCCTTCTTGTGCTTTCTCAAGCCTTCCAGTGTTGTAGTTGTGTCTCCTAATGCTCCCTTCCCTCCTGGATCTGATTTTGGAGCATCAAGTAGTGAGATATCTCCCACTAAAACTAAATTAGGTGGCCTCCCTGGTGGTTTGCCACTAGATGAGAGGGTCCCTTGCAAGAATCTCATGAACATGAGAGAAGGGACAGTGAGATCCTTGCTTCCACTATGCAAATCCATCTCTGTTTTATGTGTGGAAGTGTTATGTGAGGGGGCAGGTGCAGCACTGCCGTACTTTTTCTTTTTCCAAATACTCAAGTACCCAGACTACGCCTTTAGCAACATTCGTTAGTTATTATACAAATGTTATTTCAATTATGAGGAATAAAAAATAAACATCAATATTCAATCCACAAGTACGCCCATACCTACAAGGGAGGGGAAACTCCCTGAATAATGAGTTTGCCCAGATAATATGTTTCACAAAAATATGAGTACAATGTCCAATCCAGCAGAAACCACTCCTGCTCCTTGGCAAGGCAATTTTCCTTTTGACCAAGCTCTAAGGCTTTTCAACCATCAAAATAGCCTAGAACAATCATTTACAATCAAAGGTTTTCAGCTACGGAATTTCCTGCACAAAGCTGTCCAAGTGTTGCCGGGTCACCCGGGTCACTCAACCGTTGCTCCAAATTAGTGCAGAGAGTTTCTTGAGCAAAATGCGTGTCCAAAACGTCTCCAAACTATGTAGTTAGATGCACCCCATCAATACGCACATTCAGCACTTTACGGCACTCAAATCCAACTCTCGACGCTCCCGGAATCGCGTTTTTACTATCGGGCAGTTCCGTTCATAGGCACCCAGTTCGACCTGACTCGACCCGCCGTTCAGAGGCACCCGACCCGACCCAACCCAACCCGACCTGCGGTGCGGCTGACGTGGTATTCAGTGCGACTCGCCCAACTGCGGCCTGACTCGCCCAACACGTCCTTCATCGTTTTTCTTCCACCAACGAGTTGTTGGCAACTCGTGGTGCTCCACCCTTGACTTCTCTTGTTGTTCATTGATTCTTGCTTCTTCATTTTTTTCCTCCACTCTCCAACACGCCATCCTATATATATGGATGCCCAAGTGAATTTTGGGTCGCTCGGTCGACCCGAGCCGACCCATCGTTTGGTGTTCGCCTATGAAGTGTCGCGTCCGTCACGCCCAATACGTCAGCCGACCCACCAACTCGCCCGTCGGCTTGGCTCGCCCAAGGTGCGCCCCGTGGTGGTATAACATGTCTTGCCAATGCCGTGTTGGTCAAGTGCGACGCGCCTCTCCTCCAACTCGCCCTCGTGACTCGCCTCCGCTACACACACGCGCTCGTGCCCCTCTAGTGCGGCGTTCCGCCCGTTTCGTCGCACAGCGCCCGAACTCGTCCAAACGCCCAACGAGCGCGCCCGTTCCACCAAACGTGCCCATGAAGTCTTGGGGCCTTACATCCTCCTCCACTTCAAAGAATTTTCGTCCCTTGAAAACATCATCCCATCGTCGCACGGTCCATCACAACTCCATGTGTGAGATATCATCGCAACTTCCGTCGCAAAGTGTTGATGACTCCAACATCTTCCAAATGTGTTCATGTCTCCAACTCTGCTATAAATAATCAAAGTAATGCATAAAATATCACGTCCATTCTTCCTTCATAATTCCTTCATGATGTAGTATTGATCTCTATGCGAATTGCAGCCAAGATACTTCGACCCAAGAAGATATTGATAACCATATCTTTCTGTCAAACATCTATATGCTTGTAGCATCCATATGTTTATAACATCTAGCACACCTCCGTAGCATTGCTATCCCTCATGATTCGAACAAGTTAGGTGATCATTCCAACTATAATTCCTCCTCATAAGAATGTACATCCTCATGCCATCCGTTAGTATTTCTCTAGCTCTTGTCATATTCATCAATTCAACCAAGAATCTGTCCAAAGTCCAAATGCCATGTTTTCATTCCATGAAGTGTTCTCCATCTCCTTCACAACATGTTGTCCATGATGTTAATCCATGTGCCACTAAGTGTTCACATCCTCCAACATCAAAGTAAGAGATGTTCTCTCACCAATGAATGCGCCATATTCAGGTCCATGGAGTTGTCCTCCATTCCGTCTTCAATATGCAGTCTATGATGCTGCTCCAATGTGCTATCAAGGTAGCCACATTCATCCAAGCATCTATCCATGCATGTGGGCCTTTTTACAAAGCCCCTTTGTTTGAGGGTGGTGTGGTCCTCCATGCACTAAGTTACCACACCCCCTTTTCTCCAAAGGTTTATTTCAAAGCAAGGGCCAGGAAGCTACCTCCCTGACTTTCATCCACCCATGTATCAGATTGATGTCGAGTTTTAAGGTACTCGTGAACAGCATCAAATTCCTCTTGAGTGCATCCAAGTGTCCCAAGCTTGTCCTTCGTCAGTTGAAAGTCGTATATTCCCATAGCATATCTACAAAATTCAACAATGCCAGCTGGATCTCTACCTGCATAATCTTTCCCCGGTCCCATGTCTGAAGAAATGTCCTTCTTCACATCATCCTGGTGAAGATCTTGAGTAGATTTCTCTGCTGCATGCTCAAGAAATGAAGCTATATCTGCTCCTTTCCTTCTTTCCTTCAAGTCTCTCTCAATAAAATCAAGCATGCGTTGTTCCTTTGTTGTTTGAGTCATAGATCCAAGTTCCCTTTGCTCCATATTAGTATGGTCCATATCCGGGTCCTTCTCATATAGGATCAATGAAGCCATTCTCGGTAGAATGGCTTAAGAGTTTTAAGAGTGAACAGCCGAGAAAACAGAGTTTTAAGAGTGCCGATTTATGATAAGCAGTCAGTATTTTGGTCATAAATTCATCATACGATATCAAAATCGAGCGATTAAAATTGGGTTGTAAACTATATTCATAGAATAATCTACCATAGAAATAGTTTTTAAAAATATAGTCATTTAGGCCTCCAAAAATTGACTATCCCAACTCTGTTCTTGAGCTCCCTACTAGACACCCTGTCAATGTTTTGGTTCTAACTTTTTCATTTCAAATAAAAATGGAGTGATTCAAATTGGGTTGGAAAGTATAAATCAATAGCTACTTAGCTAGAAACAGGTTTTAAAAATATTCACTTTTGGTACCTCAAAACATGACTGTTCCAACTCTATTTTCAGAAATTTCATCAAGCCTGCAAGCCAAAAAATATGATATTCAAGAAATTTTTCTATATTGGTGATAAAAATGAATATAAGTGTTTGTAGAATTGTTATTTTCAATATAATTCATCTACATACACAAATAAATTAAAATATTTATCACCGATGTTGATTTCCACAGCGTGTTGCAACAAAAACAACTACTTTTACAACAAAAAAAAAAAAATTGTTTATTTGATTTCCTTATTTATTTTATTTTCTACACTAGCCTACTCTGAATTGGAAAATGAATATGATTATGTATAATAGTATTCCCATTGGATCCATTTCTGAAATAAGGCCTCTAGTATGTACATACCCAAATTTGAAAAATGCATGTTGATAAATAGTAGGGTATGAGAAGCCAACTTCCCTTGAAAAGATGGTGCCAAAAATTGTTGAAGTATGGAATGATATTGCAAACAAATCTTCAATGTATCCCTTACTTTCTTGATTTCCCATAGCCATTGTATCATGAAGTTCTTGAGCTTTTAAAAGGTTTGTTGGTGCAAACTAGAAGAAACCTCATTTTCTTTCATAACTTCTACAATTTTTGGATTTGATACATTATGAGTCTCAATGTAAGTTTTCTCCAATGGTGCATGTGAGATAGAATGGGTAGGAAGGGTGGGTAAGTTTTGCAGTTCAACACTGTAAACATGTTGTACTGGTTTATTATGGTGAGGGTGTGGAATGAGTTGAGCAGGAAATTGTGTAGGGAATGGAGCCTCTTGATGATGTAGTTGATTGGGTTGAGTGGATGATTTTGATAGGAAAGAAAGATGTTGTGGAAGAGCTGGAATATGTGTTTGTGCTACAAGATGAGGGAGAGTAGTCATGCAATCATAAGGTGAACCATGCCAAGCTTGTAGACAAGATTGGTGGTGTTTATATTGAGATTGGCATGGCTGCCCTAACATATGAATATTCCATAACAAATTATGCAAGTAAGAGAATGGAGAGGAAGTGTTTTGAACCATACATGTAGGCCACAATTTCCATGGTTTTGACCTTGTTGCAGCCTCCATATCTCTTTGATATGATACTTCCATCCTAGATAAGGAAGAACAACTATCTATGGGATGCTCTTTTTGGTAATGAGGGCAAAACACTTCATCAAATTCTTGATTTTTCTGAACCTGCAAAACATTCAATTGTGAATTTAGAGAGCTAATAAAATCAACTTTAAACTTTTCAAATAAAAATTGATTTCAGCTCTTATATCTTCTGTTCTTGTAGCATATTTGGAAAATAAAGAACAAGCATCTCTAGAATTCTTACCAGCCTTGGATATTCCTCTTGAATACCTTATGCACAATTCACAAACATCATCATATGATAACTGAAAAACATCACCTTTTCCTATCAGATTTAAGAGTTATAAAAATTCATCTTTGATTCCTTTAAGAAGGAGTGTTTTCAAGATCTCTTTTTCCAAATGCTTATGCTTTGATTTTTGAAGGTTATATTGAAATCGCTCTACATAGTCCTCCAAGCTTTCATCTTCCCCTTGTATCATACCAAAAATATCTTCATTGGATTTGCAGTAGTCTTGGTACTTCTTCAAGAATATGTTCTTCATGTCCTCCCATGTTTGGATGCAGTTCCCTCCTAGGCTCATGAACCATCGGAGAGCTGCTCCTTTTAGAGTAAGAGGAAACACTTTCAACCTTTGATCATTAGTACAATAATCATATCCTCTACAAAGTATTTCAAACTCAAATAAGAATGTATCTGGATCTTCATTTTTCAAACCATGAAAATTTGGTAGAGACAATGGGGGAATTATGTGCATTTGTGTCACTCCTCCTAAATCTTTGATAGGGAATTCAAAATTTAAAATGTGAGCCATTTCTTACCATAATAGAAGATTTTATTCATATGTTTCATTAAGGATCCTCCTTCAAATTTTCCTGTCAACTGGTTAGTGAAATGGGTGGTGCTTACATCACCACTCGAGTGGAATTACAAGATTTTTTTCAGAAATTCTACCT
The DNA here is from genome assembly GCA_034641835.2 of Pinus albicaulis. Classification (NCBI taxonomy): domain Eukaryota; kingdom Viridiplantae; phylum Streptophyta; class Pinopsida; order Pinales; family Pinaceae; genus Pinus; species Pinus albicaulis. Next base: position 4,308,918 of record CM076573.1, on the reverse strand, counting down.
CTAAAATTCAAAAAAACGCAAGCATTCATTCCTACCTTAAGCTTTCACTTAATTCTGCTGTGAAGCGGGCTAGTGAACAAGTGTGTTCCTTGCTCGATGCGCTCGTTCTTACCTTCCGTCTTTAATACCCAATTCTTCCCAAGCAGAAAAAATCAAATATGCATCACTCTTTCTAAATGGCATACACTCTCCCCGGCAACGACACCAAAATGTTGAGGTATAAAAGGTGTCTTTTTAATGCCTATTTATCCTACATTAATTATCAATCCAGGTACGATTTTTTATTTCAAGAGTATACTCTGTCTGAGGCTGCAATTCAATCTAATATTAATGCCTTGCAAGATGTATTACAGTGTTGTAAATACAAGAGTAAACGGATGCTTGGAAACGAAATTTAACTACAACAACATAAACTCAAATGCTCTGAAATCCAATTATTCACTCAACAAACATCAATCAAGGATACAGTAGCAATAACTCATTCCTCTAGAAATTGATGCAATTGAAATCAAACTGGAACAAGACAACCAATCTGGGAACGAGGAAGCAATAACCAGTGTTCTCTACAGTTGACAGTCCTGCTTTAAAGCAATTAAAAGGAAATAGAAATTGAACTAAAGCTGCTAATGAAAGGAAACTAGGAAAGCTTCTCAAAACCAAACTCTTTGCAATTAATCAACTGAAATGAACAACAATGTAAATGGACAAAAAACTGTAATTAAAGGAATTGAACAGCAAATCGTATTTAATAAATCTGAGCAGTAAAATCTAAATGGACTCGCATGGAAAATTCTATTGAATAGAAATATGTAATGGAAAACAATCAAACAGAACAAAAAGTGAATCAAATGCTAAATAGCATAGCTCTCTTAAAGCATAACAAGACGAGCAATTAAGATTCTTGTTAAATTAAAATGGGACAGAAACGCAATTCACCAACGTAACACACCAATATCCATAAGCAATTAAACAGCAAACCTATGAACTTGCAAACTATAATAAAAGCAAATATGAACTATCTCACAACAATAATGAAAAGATAGAGATACAAACAGCGGATCGATCCACCAGGGCCGAGCCCGTAACCACTAGTGAAACGTCGTTGCGCTTTACTCCAGAGTTAAGAAATGGAATAGAAACGCGTTCTTGTATTAATCAAATATGAATAGCGTTTACATCAGTTTCTCTTCGATCATGAGACTCAAGGAATTACAGAGTTACAAAAGAAATTCAATCCATCCTCCCCCAATACATAATACATGCTCTCCTTTTATAATCAGAAAGAGGAGAAATTAAATAGTAAATATGATCTCTCATAACAAGATTGGATTGTCCCCAACCAATTGATCAACAAGAAAATATATTTCCATCAATATTTCAACAAGAGCAAGTCGAATTTGGATTTGCAGCTGAGATAATTTGGAAGACGGCCGCAACAATAAATCTGAGAAAATCGTGCTCAAAGAACCTTCCGTTTCTTTCAATACATGCCGAATTTTGGCAAACCGTTCTTTAAAAAAATTAATTCGGTCCATTCTGGACAAAACCCATGTTCTATATTTTCCAGATTCTTCTCCATTTTCCCAGAATATCAACTACAAAACTGTCACTTCTTATTCCAGCGAATTTCTGAGTTGGAATATTGAATTATGTGTTGGAGATCAAATCTACAATCTAGCAAATATCTTGGAGATTAAAATGGTGAGTGTTGTTAAAATATATTAATAAACCATAATTGATAAAATTATGCATAATAATCATCAATTTATTAAAAATAAAGGAGAAATAATAATATTTATCCATAAGAGCATAAATAATTATAAAATGGATTTATATGATAAATTATGATAAATTACATGATAAAGAAGAGTATAAATGGATGAAATAAGTGTTAAAAATTGGCCGTGTTCGTGGCCCAACAAGAAGCTCCTCCTAAAGGAGTCAAGCACGAGATCATATCTGAACCAGTGAGGTGATCAAGTCCATCTCATTGGGAACGATAGAAGATGTGCGCGTATTAACAACGGTAAACCTCGGATTGACCATTGTCGAGGACCCTAGGGTCAATTGTCATTATACCTTGGATTATGTCAAGGAGCCTTCAAGGGGATTCAGCTTTGTTATTCTTCCCTTGCATGTATATCGGATCGTAGACTATTCCCCCAGGTATATTTGTTCTTGTTGGTAACCTTAGTGGCCATAAACTTTAAGATTTTTTTTTCCTAAGGTGAAGGTGGAGGAAAGATCTCGTTGTACCTGGAGCAAACGTCGACTAGACTCGCTTTGGACTCTCCGGAGGGTTATCTTCACTCGAGATGGTTTAAGTGGAGAAAATTGCATCGGTCTATTTCATTAAGCAGGTTGTCAGGGTAACTATTCCAACCGCCATTTCTACATTAAATACTACGATGTTGGATTTCATCACCAACTAGTGTTTTTAGTGTGGGAATCTACTGTTTGTGTGTGGTTTGATCTCCTAGATTTTATAAGCGTGTGATCCTTTGTTTGTCTCCTTAGTGACTTTAGGAATTTTGATTGAAATTTTCTTTGATTGTGTGTGATTAATAATTTTTAATCGTGGCTGAATTACCAAGACAATCGCGTAGACTTCAGGGGAAACCCCCTGAGTATACACGAAGTCAAATTGAAGGACTGAAAGCTCTGGTACCGCATAGTATCAATAGAATCAGATCAACAGAACCAGGAGAATCATCCATAATTACTCATCCTGATTATCATGAAGTAAATCAATCAGAAACAGCAGAATATATTCAAGAGCCAATTTCAATTTCTGAAATCACTGACATTGCTTCTCCAACCAGTGAATTAGCTGAAGAACCTGAAATTTCTGAGCCAGAAACTGAACCTGTTGTGTTAGAATCATCTTCAAGATTTGTTACTCCGACTTCTAGTGATCCTAATTCACCTAGAGTAAGACATCGGATTACCGAAAAGCTTCCTTCTGATATCATATGTATTGAAGAACTTGTTGGTCTAGACGAAGACGTAGTTCTTTTCGAAACCCAAGAAACTTTAAATCTTAGAGAGCGTGAATCAATATTCTACAGTCCTTTTAGAACTGACACTTGGTATTTATCATTGACAATTTTTTTACAAAACGCAGGTCTTACTTATTCACCACCCCAAATTCCCTTTTACCCTACGCCGAGAGGTTATCAACCTTCATTAGCTATGTCAGGTGAGTCATCTATGTTTTCTGAATCTCCAGAAAAACTTTTATACAGTGGTTCGTGTGTTCCTCCTGGATAGCAGTCGCTCTCTGGTACCTTCTCAGGAGCAGCTCCTCAACCAATTGAACAAGTGTTATCATCTGGTACGAATGGAACAAACATTGGCACGTTGAACACAGAGAAAATTTTATGAAGTCTGGCAATATTCCAAATCCTCAACCTCAAGGAAGTCAGTTACCGCCTAGGGGGAAACCTTAAGGAAGTCAGTTACAGCCTGGGGGCAACCTCAAGGTAGTCAATTACCGCTCGGAGGGCAACCTCAGGGTAGTTTTTTACCACCTGGAGGTCAAACTGTGGGACAATATTTCTTGTCTTGGGAGCAACCTCAAGGATAGTACATACCTCAAGGTCAATATCAACCTCAAGGACAGTACATACCTCAAGGTCAACCCCAAGGATAGTACATACCTCAGGGTCAATATCAACCCCAAGGAAAATACATACCTCAGGGTCAATATCAACCCCAGATTTCGTACATGCCTCAGAGTCAATATCGACCTCAGGGTCAGTACCCAGCTCAAGGTTTTCAATCTCCTTCAAGTCAACCATTATTACAAGGAGCTAGAAATTTTCCAATTAATTATCAAACTTATGTTCAACCTGGTTATGGTCCTTCATATGCACAACCTTATGTGGTTCAATATCCCGGAATTAATACGGTGTGGGATCCATCTGAAGTTCAACAGACTTTACAACCCAATGTGTAGTTACCTAATGAACCTGGACATTCCATAGGTTCTGGTCCAACCCAGCAACCTATCCAGCCTACCATTCAAGTCTCTGCACCCGGTTCTGTTCAGCAGCCTGGGCCTAGTACACCTAGACTCCGCTTCAAACTTTTGATACTACTGCAACTTCTATTCAACCTACCACACCTATTTCTGGAGTCTCTGTAGCTCTAGTTTCTACTACCCCTGTATCAGTGCAAATTCCTCAAGTATCTATGCCACAGTCAGGACCTACAATTCAAACTATGGTCCAGATGCCTACGAGACAATCTGGTACAAGTACGATTCTCACTAGTCAACCACAATTCACTTATCAACTGTACTAGGGGCAATATCAATTTGGATATACTACATAGAATCCAACATATCAGTCTCAGCCGTATCCTGGGTATACCTATCAAGTACCTCAACAACCCCAGTTTGGTCCGGTTAATACTGGTTTCACAATTCCCAATGCGCATCCAATTCTAGGATATCCTGGATATCCTCCTCCTGGAACTGGTTTAATCACACAAGGTTATCAAGACCCTAGTTGTCGGTTACCTTTCATAGCAAATTTAGATTTACCTGATTTATCGCACCTCACGAATTATCCCATCTTTTATCTTTCGTATTGGTCGCTGATGCTTAATAATTTTCCCAGTGATATTCAAAAGTTTGAAGGTAAGTCATGAGAAGATCCATCTAATCATGTTATGACTTATCACCTTTGGTGTGCGTCCAATTCACTAATCAATGATTCGATTTGATTACATCTTTTTCAGAGAACTCTCATTGGTCTAGCTGCCAAATGGTACATTGAGTTACCACGAGGCTCATTTAATAATTTTAATGCATTAGCTACTGCTTTCTTAACCCATTTTCAGTTACTTGTCAGATACGACAATGGTACAAAATTTTTGACCTCATTAAAACAATCTACGTCTACATACATATCTGATCACATTCATGAATGGAGACGTAGGAGACACTTAGTGAAAGTCTTTATTTCCGATCAAATTTTGGCTGAATGGTTTATCAAATAATTATTTCCCAAAATTACTGAATATGTGGCCAAAGGAGGCGTTGTTACAGAAGAGAAATTCATTGCTCAAGCTTAATAACTTGACCTTGTATATACACAGTCAGGTACTCTGTATGACAAAATCCCCAATTTACCAAGACCTGGTCAGTTAACTACAACTCCTTCAGGCTCTCATGCCACTGATGGTGTAATTGGTTTTGTTAGCACTAGTAAGAGTAAGAAGAAATCTTCCAAGACGACTTCTCCTATTATAACTTTACCCGATTCACCTAAAGAAGATTCTTCCGCTGAAACTTCTGCCGATATTCACGTTGTAGAATCATCTACAGCCAAACCTAAAACTAGTGGTAAGAAGAAGGGTAAGAATAAAAACAAAAAATCATCTTCAAAAGATAAAAATGATAAAACTGAACCAACTGAAGAAAAACGAAAACCTCATTATCCTTGTCTCATCTGTGATGAGGATCATTTTACTAAAGAGTGCCCGCATAGAGCCGAGGTATCGAAATTCGTTAAGGGTTCAACCACACCTGCTGTCTTGAAGGATCCTTTTCCTGCTTAAGATAGTAACATGATTGGATCTTCCTAGAATACACTAGAGGATATCTTGATGGTTGCGACGTGATCGCAAGATTATGGTAGTAAAAATCCTGTTGGTGGTAAAGAAGCAGAAAGTTCTAATTCATCATCAACTACATCTCTCTCAGTTTCTAATCCACTATAGATTGAGAAAACGAATCCTAACTTAGTAATCAAACTGCCTGCCAAAAGGTGTACTTCATAAATAAGCTTTCAATCCACATGCGAGAGCTACTCAGAACTACAATATTGTTGAAGATTTGGCGATTTCCCCTTCAGCAATGTTGGCTTTGGAAGTGTTGCAATCATGCCCAACCCAAAGAAAATTACTATTGTCAGCCATAGGAGCCATAGACCTTCAGGATTCGAACCTAATTATCTTTGATTTATATAATTTTACACCCCGCCTACCCCATCAAATGGCTTTTCAAATTCCGATAATAGTAAAAAATAAACGTTGCTTTCGTAATGTTCTTGATGAAGGGGCTTCTATGTGTATCATGTCGTTGAAATGTTGGAAATCACTGGTTCTCTGACACTTAACCAATCACCGACTATCCTCAAAGCTTTCGATGGAAGAGGTTTTCATCTGTATGGTAGTTTACAAGATCTACCAATACAGGTCAGAGGAAAAACCGTTAATCTAGATGTGGAAGTGGTTGACGCCCCTCTGGATTACAACCTTCTCCTGTGTCGCAGTTGGTCTTATGCTATGACTGTTGTCGTATCCTCAGTCTTTCATCTCATCATGTTTCCTCATCAAGGAAAGATTGTCAAAATAGATCAACTCTCATATTATTCATCTGACCCAGCCACTACTGATAGCATCCAACATGTCGGAAAAACGACTATCCCTTACAAAGATGTTGGAGTTGGTTTAATTAAAGATTTTGCTTTACTAGGAACTTTTTCCCTGCCTCTTCCCAATGTACCGTCTCCTATTGCTAATATCAATATGATTACACCAATTACTATTTCCTTTGATGATCCTTGGATAGTACCTTTAGACTCAGAACTGGATTCTTTCAATGGCGTGATGCCTTTGAATCCTTTTGAATTAGCATATCAGGAAGTAAAATCATTTTCTGATACTCCTTCAACTCAACCTGATCTAGTGAATGTGATCAATCAGGAATCACTTTCGATATCAAGCTCAGCTTTGACATCAATTCTGGATCCTATTCAACAAATGTTCAATTCTGATGAGCATAGTCATGAATTTTTTTCTATAGAAGAATTACCATGGGAAGATCTACATCATCGATCTTCATTTTTACCTGATCTCGATCATTTTGAAACTGATTTTTCCTCCATTTTTACTGTTGATTATGTCAACGAACCCCGGAATCCTCTCATGAATTCCACCTATGAATTGAACTTAGCCAACATTTCTATGACAGTTCCTATTGAAATTTCAGTGAAACATGGAATTGTTGAAAACATTCATATAGGTGCTTCCTGTACACTAGATGAAATCCAAGCATATAAAGCCCTATTTCATGAATTCCATGATATTTTTTCCTGGTCCTATGATGAAATGCCAGGAATCGATCCGTCAATTGTTGCTCATGAAATTAAAACATACCCAAATGCTAAACCTATCCGACAGAGCTTACGTAAGATACATCCGCGAAAAGCTGCCGCTATTAAAGCAGAAGTTGAGAAATTACTTCGTGCAGGTTTTATTTATCCAATTCCTTTAACGGATTGGGTATCTAATATTGTTCCTGTCAATAAAAAACAAGGGACAATATGAGTATGTATCAATTATCGGGATATAAATCGAGCTTGTCCAAAACAAAATTATCCAACCCCTTATATCGATCAAATTATTGACGATTGTGCTGGAAGTGAAATGTTTTCGTTTATGGATGGATTTTCGGGCTAAAATCAAACCAACATACTCCCTGCTGATCAACCCAAAAAAACTTCCATTTATCCGTGGGGGACTTTTGCTTATTGCAAATTAACTTTTGGACTCAAGAACACTAGTGAAACTTTTCAAAGGGAAATTTCTTATGCATTTCATGACATTAAACACATTGTGCAACCCTATCTCAATGATTTACCTGCTCATTCATCACGCAGAACAGATCATCTTACTCATCTACGAGCTATCTTTACGAGATGTAGGCATTACGGGATTCACTTGAATCCTCACAAATGTGTCTTTTTTGTTGAATCTGGACAATTGTTGGGATTTTTTTTCTCAAAGGAAGGCATTCATGTCGACCCATCGAAGGTTGAGGCTATCATCAAATTACCTCCTCCTTCTACTCTTCGCAAACTCCAAAGTTTGCAAGGGAAAGAGAAATTTTTACATCGATTCATTCCTAACTATGCTAAGTTAACCAAATGTTTTACCAGGTTGTTAAAACAGAATATTCCTTTCTTTTGGGATGAGATCGTTGATCGAATTTTTGATGCTCTTAAACACGCGTTGACCCATGCACCGTTATTGCATCCTCCCAATTACAACTAGGATTATTCTTTATACTTAGCAGCCTCCAATTCTATGATTGGCATGTTTTAGTTCAGGAAGATGAATTCCAAAATGAACATGTGATTTATTATCTCAGTCGCAATCTGCATCCGACTGAAATCAAGTACTCACATGTGGAGAAATTGGCCTTGGTAGCAGTTCAAGTTGTCCAACGATTTCGTCATTACATACTGTTACGCAAAACAACAATGATTTCTGATTGTAACCCTATGATGTATATTTTGACCAAACAACTGCTAGGGGGAAAATACTCCAAATGGATTGTTATCCTACAGGAGTTTGATTTGGAATTTGAAAAATCCAAGTCAAATAAATCATTGGTCTTTGCTGAACTGATGTGTGATTTCCCAAGTACTAACACAGAAACTGTGGCGGAAAATCCGATCACAGATGAATCTTTGTTTCTTATCAGTACCATCGATCCTTGGTATGGAGATATCATCCTTTATCTCCAAACCCAAACTTTTCATCCCGAACTCTCACGGTCGTAACGACGAAAAATTTGTTTCCAGTCTCAGCAATACCAAATTGTTGTTGACACACTATACCGTCATGTTGCGGACTTTGTCTTTTGACGTTGTCTAACTCTTGACGAAGATGAAAAGGTTTTAAATGACTGTCACTCTGGACCATGTGGTGGTCATATGTCTGGGTATGCCACAGCCCAAAATATATTGCGCGCTAGCTATTTTTGGCCATCCTTATTTAAAGATTGTATTTCTGCTATCCGAAAATGCCACAACTGTCAAATCTTTGATCGCAAGATGCGTGCACCACCCGCTCCTCTTCACCCTATAGTTGTTGTTGGTCATTTTGCAAATGGGGCATTGACTTCATTACATGTAACCCTCACTCAGCCGGGGGGCATGGGTATATTATTCTTGTAGTATATTATTTTACCAAATGGGCCGAGGCAATGCCTACATTTGTGGCAAATGGAAAAACTGCAGCTACTTTCATGTTCAATCATGTGATTGCTCATTTCGGTGTACCCAAAGTGATAATCACTGACCATGGGAGTCATTTTCAAAACATCATGATGACCGAACTGACTGACCAACTTGGCCTGCGCCATGACAGTTCTACACCATATTATCCACAGGCTAATGGTCTGGTTGAAGCTATCAATAAATTTTTAGTCACCATGATCAAACAAATCATCAGAATTCATAAATCGAATTGGCATACCATGATTTTTTCGGCACTTTGGGCATATCGAACCTTAGTAAAAACATCGACAGGTTTTACCCCTTTTCAACTGGTTTACAGTTTAGAAGCGGTATTACCGATTGAATGAGAGATACCGTCACTCCAACTAGCCATAGAGTTACTACCAGCCACTTCTAAAGAGGAGAAACATTTTTTATACTTATCTCAATTAGATGAAAATTGGCGCACTGTTGCATTAGCTACCAAAACTCATGCGAAACGAATGAAAGCTCAGTATGATAGAAGTGTTACACCTCGTATTTTTTCAGAAGGAGACCTAGTCTTGGACCTTGGTTTATGATCAAGCTAATGACAAGCTAGGGGCTGGGAAATTTGAACCCATGTGGCATGGTCCTTTTATTGTCAAGCGACAGCTTGCAAAAGGGGCCTATGAACTGATTGAATTTGATGGGGTCTCTTTAGGAAAACCCAGAAATGGGCTTTATCTGAAGAGATATTATGCTTGATTCTTGTGTGGAGATCTTCCATGTATATTAGTTATTTTCATTAAACTAGTGTGTTGTAGATTAGAGAGCGTGCCTAGATTAAGTGTGATTTTAATACTATCCCTGTTTATCTGGATCACTCTTGATTTTGTAGATGTCGACGTCCCTTCAAACATACATTGGTTTTGCTGATGGTGCTTGTTGTAGTACACTGAACATTTCTTTTGCAGCTTGGGTGATTTATTCACCCACTGATGAGTTAGTATCTATGCATGGGGTAAGCCTCGGTCAAACGACGAACAATATTGCAGAGTATAGCACAGTTATTGAGTTATTATCTGAATCCATTTCATTTGGAATTCAAATTTTGATCGTTAGGTTAGATTCTGAACTCGTTGTATTGCATTTGAATAGAGTATATGCAATTAAAAACCCAGTGTTGTTAAGATTATTTTTTAAAGTTCGTCCCTTGGAACGAGAATTTGATTATATTGAGTATCAAGATATTCTGAGGAATTTAAACACATTAGCTGATGCAGTAGCTTCTAGTGTTATAAACAGACATTTGCGATAATTAAAGCAGTAGATTAAAATAACATTCGAGACAGATAATTGGAAATAGTAGTAATATCATAGCATAAGTATAATGTTTTCAAAAAATATTACATTGTCCTCGATCATAGGTTTAAAATGCCTTATGATCGGAAAAAATTGATACAAAGAATGATACAAGTCTACAATATCAATCATCCACTATCTATGGTGATGATCACAATAAAACACTACAGCCCGCGCCACCTTTCTCAGAAATCTCCTGAACGGTTCTGGAACCCCGATAACATATCTCTGTAAGTGGAGTGGAATATCATCTATGGTAGTCTCTAGAATATCCAAAGTCCACCACTCTAGATGAATTTCCAAGTCAGTAAGGACCTCTGTTTTCTGATCCTGTGGTGGTGGTGGTGCTGCAGTTGGCTTCCTGTCAAAAGGATGGAGAGTGGTTGGTCGACGTGGACCCACATTTGCATTTAAAAAAAAAATTCATCAGTTTTGGACGATTCGAAAAACAAAATAAAAATTAATTTAGAACATGTCAAAAATATTTTTACTTGACTCATCCCACTGTATCCCTGGAGGAAGAGACATCTCTCGGTCACTGCGGAAATCTATCACAGCATAAGGAAAATCTTCAATCATGAAGACTTGGTTATATAACCAATGAAAGTAAGTCGTGGTGAAACGAACAACCTCATTGACTTCATTGTGATGGGCCATCAATGCAACCCATCGAACCATTCGAGGCTCTTTGACTCTACCATGATCAATTGCAATAAGCTATGGGTCCAGTAGAGGAATCCTCTCTAGAGAAAATGTGACCATGATCGCTCCATATCCGAAGTTTTTCAACTTCGCATTTTTTTCTCTAGTCAGTTGGCCTTTGACATTGGCCAACACTACCTCACACCAGTTGAAAATGGTGCCTCTAAAGTAGTCAATGACAGTCTGCATTTTGGATCTTGTAGCGACATGTGGAGCTATGCTCCCACACAACCTGGTTACCGTAAATGCAAGCACTTTTAACTTAGGACGAATAATGGTTTTTATGTCAATACGTTTATCCTTGGGGTCTGCTTCTTCATTGAAAAATTCTTCCTGAAGGATAGTGACAGACTGACCACCTGCCTTAGCCCAAAATAAAGAGAGTGGCTCACCCCTCTTTGACAAACCAGTGAGGAAATATATATCTTCCGGCTCAATTTCAAGCTAGTGACCTCCAATGATAAAACATTTCTCTTGTACATCCCATTTTTTGACTAGCCAGGTAAGCAAATCTACCTGAGCCCTCATACCTTGAATGGCCCAAAAATTGTATAAGCCACATTCTCTTAAAACTCGTAATGTGGGCGGATGTAACATGGCCGCATCATCAACTTCTTCATGCTCACATTCTCGCCACTCAAGCATTGCAAATATCCTGTAATGAAAAAATTGAAAGGTTAGAAACAACTTGAGTGAGAAAATTTGGTTTAATTTGGGAGATTTTTTCATTTTATTTTTCTTACGGCGCCTCCGCACTTTATGCATAAAAACAATGCGTGGATCCACACATATCTTATGCATAAGGTGCAGAACCATGACAATTTTCCTTTTGTAAAATTGTCTGGGTCTGAAGGTTTCATGTGTCCTACCTGCGGACCCCCATGAGCAATTTTTTGAACATATTTTCCTCCCTAAAAATCAATTTAAACCCTAAAATGAGAAAATAAACAGACAAAAATGAAGGTAAAGATGATGTGGATTACCTAGAACTTACAGTTTTCGATTCTGACAGGTGAATCTTCTGCAATCTTCTCCAGAACGTTTTTTACCAAAGGCTCTCAATTTTCACTCTGAAACAAAATGGTAAAAATGATTTACAAAAACCCATTTTTACAAGATTTTTTGGATAAATAAAATATTATTTTGTTTATTTTTCACTTTGAAAAGTGGGTTTTCCAAATTATTTTTATTAATCATGAACAGGTATGTTTAATTTTTGAGTTTTTGTGCAGAACACAAGATTTTTTGGGTGAAATGGTCATTTTGACGAAGGAGTATACTTTTTATCACTTTTTCGAACTCAGTAAAAATTATGGAAAAGCGAATGAGTACATTTTTATCACTTTTTCGAAATCGTTAAAACTTACAGAAAAAGCGAAACTACCGAGTACACTTTTATCACTTTTTCGGACTCTTAAAAAATTTATGAAAAGCAAAACCTTGGAGTTCTATTTTAAGCCCTTTTCAGACTCTCTAAAGATGAAAAGATTGTCGAGTACTTTACTATTTGAACTCATTAAAGGAAATGAACAGTCGTCCCTTCAGTATAAGTTTACCCCTTTTTCGGACTGAAATGGACTATTTACGAAAAAGGTATACGTTGACTAATCATGGTCAATAGAGTTCTCTCCTGTATTATTTTATCCTTTTTTGGGCTTAAGAGACTAAATTTATGAAAAATTAAACCCACGGAGTTTTCTTAAGTTTTTTCTTCTGACTCCCTAAAATTGAAAAACATCGAGTCTCTCCTATACTAGACTCGTTAAAATTTAACAGTAAAGGACCTGTCGATTACAAACAGGAACGGACCACTCCTTCTTAGGGTTCAATTTTAAAATAGGTTGGACTCATCCGAAGGATGAGCTTATATAAAAAGCAAATGTTATCCTCCTCAAGCTTGTCAAAAATAAATAGGTACTTGCCAGAAATGGTGGGGGGGAAAGAGAGAAAACGAATCCGTTTGTCACACTTTGTTTAAAAACCAGTTTACCACTCTTGAACACGACACTTTTGTCGCACTTCTACCTGGGTTGGGCAAATCCTTTGTGTATCATTTAATCAAATGATATTGAAAGTCTTCATCCAGTTTCTGGGTATTAGCTTAGGTCAATTGTCACCAAACCATCTTCAGTGTCATTATGTGTTCAAGAAGACAGTTCAAATAAACCATTCATTTTCAAACATTTGTCTCCATTTGACTATCCCTGAGTCATTCCTTGCAAAATATTTCTACAAAACTTGATCTAATGTTTTCATGTCATGGGCTTTCCTACGACGGATCACTTTCTATTGACAACAGCTCATAATCTAGGAAGTTGATCTAGAATCCTGCAGTACCTTGGAATCTGCATGCCTCAATGGTAGGTTTCTCACCTTCGATGACAAGTTGCATCATTGACCTTCGATCGAACGATTCCGTGAAATGTTCAACTTCAGATCATTTATTCACATTTCATGGATTTTACTGAGTACTTTGAGAGCCATTGTCATTATTGGTGGTTTCTCTCACACTTGTTAACAGTTCACATCATTGACTGGTAATCAAGTGGTTTCTATCATGTTCGACTTCGACACAATCAATCGCATGGATAGAATCGTGCTAGTTCGGGTAGCGGAAATCAAGACCCTGGATCTAGTTTCCACCATCCAGGCTACAAGGAATTTTATTATTCATTATGCAGTAGACTATTCATAAACAGATGGATCCGTTAATATTGTGTCTACATTATTGATGTAATATTAGAATCATTTCTATACCAGAACATTTTAGTTAAGATTTTATTTAGTTAGTTTTTGCTCTAAGTATGGGAATTCCTACCTCAGCGATGATATATATATATATATATATATATGTTTTGCATTGAATGTTTTTACAAGATTGCGACTAGGGTGTCCACAAGCGAATCCTTGAAATGATAAAGCACATCACTCTTCGAATACTCTCAGACTTCGCACTTTAGGGGGAAATCTGTTACACTAAAATGTCACCATGAAGTTTTACTGTTTGTATGGGTTCATCATTACTCATACCATACTCCCTTAGAAGTATACAAACATCAAGTTCCTAAAACCAAGCCTTTAAATTGAGAGAAAAGCCTATAAAAGTCATAAAATACTTGTACTGCACTTTCTCTTAGTATTACCTGCGGTGCTACATCTATTTTCTCTAGAACATTTGGAACCAGCCGCACTTTTTCTTCATTCAAAGTGCGGACTCCTATAAAAGGTAAAGTGAACGCAAAAGTAAAATTTGGAAGCCCAACTGGTTGAATCTGGAAGCTTCTGGAAACAATTATTCGGTGGAAAGTTCGCTCCTTTCATGTACATTCATCCCTCCATTAAAGGAGCCTACCCCTTGCTATGTGGAACTTAATCCCTTGAAAGAGGATTCTATCCCCTCTTATTTGGAGCTACAACCTCTTCTCTTTTGCTATAAATTGAGGCCATAGTTCAGCCTCAAAGGGAGTTAGGCTTTGAGATATTTTGAGGAGAATTGTTTGTGAAACTCAGACTCTCTTAACTGATTATCATATGGGAATGATTACACACTCATGTGTATGTTAGTCGAGAGAGTGCAAAGGCTTCTCAAAGTAGAGGAAACGCTTGTTCCGGACCCCAGAAGGACCTGTACGACATCAAGGCAAACATAGTTGTAAGGCTCCTTATTTCATCAAAGATAATACAAATGGATCTTGTTTTCTCAATGAGTTGTTTATTTAAATGGATTATTTCTTGAATTCCTTGATTATCAAGATAGGTTTATGGTTTATGAATTAGTCTATATTATGCAGGTGCTTCTGATTCTTTCATGTTTTTTAATGCAATTCCCAAAAGGGGTTGTATTCAAAGTGATAGGAAAGAAGACTACGATCAACATTGGACTACAGGTAACTCCTAAATCCTTCATTATAGGTAATTGTAGATCAGATATAATCTAGAGAAAGTAGTTTACATCTGTCTGTTTGTTGCTAGTTATCGTAAGATACTAGGGAGATCTGTCTTGTCCACAAGAAAGATTTATCCATCCAACAACCGTCCTCTGGATCCGTCCAGCCCTCACCTCGCTAGGATTCTTCCAAGATGTTTGCACACAAGATGTCATATAGGATGACGATCATCTCAAGGAAACAAGGGTTTCATGAATATAATTGGGAAGTGCAGGAGGCATGGGAATATAAGACTTGAAATACAGCTCCAACAGAGTATAATATCTATAATTTTCTCTCTCCCTTAGGCCATACACATGAGGGGCTTTTATACTCCCTCAAACTAGTTTCAGTAGTTTGAAACAGTTGGGCCACAGACTGGGGTGGTTGAATTACGGGAACAGCCATCACCCTACCTCGAAAATAAGGAATTTTATATATTTTTTAATGATTTAAATTTCATACACGGAAAAGTGTGAATGGACTCGCGTATATACGTGGAAAAGTCTAGGCATAATCGCGTATGGGATTTTACACACTATTTTTTATGAAATTGTTCAAGTCTGGGGGGAAAGGGTGCCCAAGGCCAAAGAGACAATCATTATTCACATGAGGGTGAAAAATGATGCTATAACATACACAGGCTACATAGCTCTGATGAGTGATCTAGTAGAGATAGAACCATGCACATTCGAGAAAGTAGTACAACAAACAATATGGGTTGATGCCATGGTAGAGGAATATGATTCTATTTTTAGAAATAGTGTTTGGAAAATGGTCCCAAGACCAGAGGACAAATCAGTGTTGGGTTTGAGATAGATCTACAAGGTGAAGCAAGTAGAAGATGGAAGAATCGAGAAACACAAGGACAGATTTGTGGCCAATGGGTTCTCTCAACTGGAGTGAATTGAATATGACAGGACCATTTCTCCATTAGCAAGGTACTCTTCTATCAATTCAATTATAGAACTTTAAGTGCAGATGGTTTTAGAACCCTGTAATTTACTGTATCCCTAGGTGACTGTGTACTTTTTATTTGCAAATTTTTCATACTGTACATAGATGTCAATATTCAAAATCTTTTCCAAAGCAATAATCAAAGGAAACAAAAACAGCAAGGAGGCAAGGAGTAGCATTAGACCATTAGCAAAGACGAAGGCAGCAGAGAAGCAGTTAAGGCAAAAAAAATAATCAAAGGCAGAGTCATGAACGTGTTGGGCATAGTTGTAAACGTGATTGGGTCAAGTCATGCACTTTGGGTCGAGTCCTGAATGCTAAAGCGGTTCAAGTAGTGAACGAGTCAAAGTATTCCATGAACAAACAAAGAAACTAATAGACATGACCAAAGAAACAAAATCGGCAAACCACATCAAAGGAGGACTAAGGATTGTGGATCTGAGCTTCGATCAATAGTGGAGATTGAATCACATCATCGCATTACAAACCCCTTTTTCATTTCATTTCCCTTAAAAATCATTAAATTTACCTTTCCACCTTTCTGCTTCATTTTCCTACTTTATCTGTTTAACCACTCTCTCACATCACAAATATTACAATTTACCGTTAAAGCGCCTGCAAGGTATTTGGTTTAACTTGCAATGCGGTTGGCTCCACCACAGTAGCTCCACCTGCAATACATATCTTATAACATAAAACCTCATACACTTACCACAGAAACTTTCCGACTTTCCATTGCAATGTGGGTGGGTCCCTCTCCCCACACTTCTCAAGTTTTAGTATTTAACCCCCATGCTTATAACTAAACTTCAAGATTTACGATCTGCGAGCTGCGGTCCAGTGCCACCTTACCTGCCACGTCACTCCTCCCTCCCTAAAACCACACTTCGCAGGATTTAGAATTTACCTTCGCCGCTTATAGCAAAACTTTAAAATGTATGATTTTCGATGCGGTCGGTCCCACTTTCCCCTTCCACGTCACTTACCTTCTCCCTGCACTTCGCACTTCACAGATTTTAGTGTTTACCACCTCCGCTTACGTCTAAACCTTAAATTTTTTTATCTGCGAGTTGTGGTCTGGTCCCACCTTCCCTCCACGTACCTCCCATTTCGCATCGCATCGCTGATTCCTTTTCTTATAACTTAAACTATAAAACATGCGATGTGCAATTTCTTATCGATGCGATAAGGTTCATAACTAAAATCTAACAATTATCAGGTCTGGGTCAATGGGTTTTTTACGATGTTTTCTGTAGAAAGGGTTAAGTTGGGAATATGAGGTTTGAAACTCATTTTATGAAGAAATAAGGTTAAATGTGGAAAAAGGCTTGGGTAGCAAAAAGACACCAAGGGTCGAGTTGGGAAAGGTGTTTTACCAAATTTTTTATGTTATAACAGCACAAAGGACTTCCGGGGGAATAAGCCCTGACAAGGCGTACGAGCACGGTAGGTCGAGTCGGGAAAAAGGTGTTCACATATAACACATCAGCATAATCACCCAAATAATTAAAAGTGACCAGCACTACATAGATTTGATTACCCAATGCCAGTTCTCTACAAAACAGAGCCAGATGTCAAAGCCTCCATTGGTTGCCTCTTCGTGACCATCACAGCCACCTCCAAGCTTATTGTTTAATATTTTGAATATCCATCGAAGCGTTGGATCCATGAAAATCTCCCCAACATTAATTCTACAAATGGTGGTTTTTGTCAGAGATTTCTGAGCAGGCCTTGCATGGCCACACTTTTCCATTTTTTGCTAAATTTTAATCAATGAAAGGTTTCCGAGTAAGATAGGCCAACTGACTTGGACTTAAGATAAATACTGCATGCCTTAGCAGTATCAAGGGTTGGAAGTTGGAGAATTGGGCCTTGCTGAAGCTTGCATTGTAAGAAATATTGGAATTTTGTAACTGTTTGAGCTAGGCATCAATAATAAGAGACCGTTCACAGGATTCTTGAGCTATCTTAATGGTGATGTTTTTCCTCTGTATTAATTTTTTCCTCCATCTTTTCATGTTGTGCATCAATTTATCTGATTTCAAAGTAGAAAATTTAGATTAATATTTGCTAAAAGAGTACCTTAATTCTATCTGTGTTTGTTATCTTAATGTTTTCCTTTGATACCTTAATGCAGAATTCAAAGATGGTTTGATCTCCATTTAAGTTGAACCTTAATCTCCTTCTCCCATATCATATTCACACTGCTAGTAAGATCTAGTCTGCATAGTTAGCTTGCCCTGTGAATGCCCATGAAATTTTGATGAAAAATTCAGCTTTTATGACTCCATAGACCAATGGATTAAGTTTTACAGATCTGTTTGTCCAACCACCCAATCTATCAAACAAAAAACCCTCATTTCTATAACTAACCTAATATCAGCATTTATAGTTATCAAGCTAAATCATAAAAACAGAGAGAACCCTCTCTGAGTCTAGGAAGGCTAGCTCCTAGACTCCAAAGTGGTTTGATGTTGTCCTCTATCATTTTTTCTTGCCAATATTACAAATTACAGAGTGAAAACATAATGGTGACTCCACTAGGGAGCTAAGTTATTGGAAAAGCTTAATATTTCATCAGAACTCAGAAACCCCAGTCAAAATATTATATGATTTGAGTATTTTCCAATATTGGTATCTGGTTGTTGATGGTGGACAACAAGCCAGACACAAGAAAGTTTAAATCATCCACCTGGCGACTTCAATTCAAATCAGTTCCATTTCAAGAATCCACTGGAGGAAGGACATGAAACATGAACAGTCAGCCTGGAAAGAGAAAGTATTTAAGCCCAAATTGGATTCAGGAAATTGTTGTTTTTATATGTAACTATATTCTATCCTACTTTAAGCCTGATCAAGAGTACACTGCTAAGGTTTACATTAATCATTGGAAAATTGATGAGCCTCAAAAAACTAAGCCCCAAATTGTAGACCATGTGCATACTTGTACACCTATGCATATCTCTGATGCACTTGTAGAAAACCCAATGGCACATGAGCCTTGTACTTCATCTCTTGCTCTTGCAAAAGCTCCAAATGGTTATAAGCCTCCTTCTTTACTACCTATACCTGTAAAAGTCCCAGACAGATACAAGCCTTCAGCTTTTACTCCTATCCTACATGACCTCCTTGCAAATTTTATCAATAATCTACCCAGATTTGATGGAGAAAATGCAAAGATCACTATTGAAAAGAACATTCAAAATATTGATGATTTCCTTGATCTATTTGAGGTGGGAGAAGGTGATGTGCGTATCAGAATTTTTGCCCTATCATTGCAAGGAAAAGTTAAAATTTGGTTTAAAGATCTTCCAGCTGCAAGCATTAGCAATTTTCATCGATTCACTCAAGTTTTCCTAGATAGATGGGTGGTTGTGGGAAATTTTTTTATCATCATAGAAGAGTAAAACCATTTAAAAGTACAGCCTGGGGAGACAGTACAACATTTTTCAGCCAGGTTCAACAAGGTATACCATTCAATACTTTTTAAGATAAAGCCACCCCCAGAATGGGCTCTCTTGCACTACCCACATGATGGCATTCCAGTCAAGAGAGAGGGACCCTGCAACCCGAGAAGAAATGAAAAATGTGGTAGTTGATGTGGAAGCCAACCTGTTGAATAGGGAAGCAAAGTTAAAAGAAATGAATAAGGACAAAACAAAAAAAGAGCAACTGATATCTTCAGGGATAAAATTAGATATGTACACAAACACAGTCAACGAAATGATGCATATAATTAGTAGGAAAGAGGAACTTGTTGTTCATATACCTCATGTTCCATTAGTTCCGGAAAAGACAAACATATGTAATATTCCCAATTGGGGAAAGAAGAAATATAGCACTTAAACATGGAAAACACAATGAATACATCAATACACCATTACATGAGACAAATTTACATCCATATTATTAAACGTATCATCAAATAGTAGGCACAAGATCTTGAGGATCAAGGCTCTCAAGATATACAAAACAGGCTTCCAATAGGAAAATATGCTAATACATGAGGAACACTACTATACAAATGCCATGAGCCATGACAGTGCAGTTTTAGGGCATAAAATTCTACAAAAATGATATAACAAAGTACATTTTTTGTTATATAGCTCAAATGGTGTTGGGAATAGAGATCTATGCTCCCAAGCACTTTTCCAAGACAACCCAGGAAGGGTTTCCGGAAATACTCAAAAGTGGAAAATGTCGGAATGCAGCCCAAGGGTTGAATAACAGCTACAACTGAATACTGGAAGGAGAAGGCTGAACTAATATGAATGTATATATCTCCTCCAATAGATCCTCCAAGTGAAAGCTGATCCCAACACTGAAGATCTAAACCTCCAAATCAAGCACTAAATCCTCCACTACAAATGCTCACTAGAATAACTCGGTCTATGAGTGAATCTACGTTGTAGATGAATAGGTTGGCCTAGTGCCAAGATATGAAATAAAGCCCAAGGGCCTTCCTTTTTTACCTCCCAATGGAAGGAATGCTTCCTCCACTGAAAAACAAGCACTGAAAGTGGCCCTAACAATCCTCCACTGCAACACAACACAAATCTGAACAGAAACTGCATTGTAGATGAAGACTGAAGCTTGGCCTAATGCTTGGATGTTGATTATACAGCTCAATAAGCTCTCCTAAGTAGGCACTTGAATTCCCCCAAGGATGAGTGTGGGATTGCCGCTCGGGAACACGCTTGTACTAAACAGTACAATAGACCCTGCTAAATAGCAAAAGCATGCATAGAAATTTCACCTGACAAATCCAGATCTAAAAAGATCAAAATAAATAAGCATCTAACATGCATTCTATGGTTGCCTTTCCCTTCCTTATATGCTTCATGATCCTTCTCATCTTGGTTCCTGTTAAGTCTCCGTAATTTAGTAGAGTGGCAAGACTAAACGCTGCAGAGCCTACATCAAAACCACTTTGGGATTCTAGGATCTAGCCCTCCTGAATCCAGAGAGGGATCTCTCTATAAGTTTAAAGATTGATTTATCTTTGAGGCTTTTTAGTGTGATTTTAGGCTATTTATTAATAATAAGGGTTTTCCTTGTTTGGTTGGGTGTGATATTTAATTGAGTGGAAAGTCCTTAAAATGAAAGAGTTTCAGAGGGGTGAAGGTGTGAATAATCAAAACAAGGTTCGGCTGATAGGATAGGTATGAAACAACACTTAATCCATTGGGCTATGGAGTCACAAAATTTTTTAATTGCACATCAGTTTTCAAGAGTGGTCCATGGGGCAAGTCATCTATAACAAAGGATCTCTTTAGATTAAATGATGGGATGGAACATCAAATTTTTTAGAACAAAGTAAAGCTAACAACTCAATCGAGAATTAATTAACTCTGCTGAACAAGAAAAATCCTTTAAGTAACTGTTTTGAAGTAAACCAAAGGACAGGGCTAACCATAGACTTCTTTGGACAAACTTGTACTAAAGCCAACTTATCAGAAAAACAATCTGGTAATCCCCTTGACTACTTTCAGAAAGGATGAAAACATATAAGAAAACAAAGTGTAGCTTAGGATCAAGTAAGGACTTTGAACCTATCCTTCTTTCAGCATACTCTTAAGGGAAACTTTAAAACAACCTTTGGAGAAAGAACTAGAGGACAGGGAAAACCATAGACTTTCCTAGTTTAACTCTACTTACCATGTAATGAAAATATCATTCAAGAAAAATGTTTAGAGTTTTAGATAGTAAGACATGGGCTCACCAACATTCCTTAACTGTTTGGACTGCATTAAATCATTCTTAAATACAAAATTGGAGGAAAACTTAAAGATAAAGCTTATCAGTGAGAGTAGGGTACTTCTAAGAGTAAATCCTAGCTCTATATTTGTTGTTCTTTATCACAGAAAAATGGACAATTTCATGGAAATCATAAGAAGGAAAATAAGTACAATGAGAGGTACATCACCAATGGTATAGACCAGGATCCCATGAATCAGCTTGTATATTAATTTCAATCTAGTTACATACTTCAAGTCCAATGTTTCAATACAGCAACAACTTCTCTTCTCAGCCTAACTTATTTGATTACAAACAGAGCTTCAACAGCCTCTGAGAACTATTTACATGCAGAAAATTTCGAGCAGCAAGTATTACATCAACAACCAACAACATCTCATCTTCTTCAGAAGTATTTATAGAAGAAAGAGGAGGTGGAATGAAAGGAAGGGTCTCTAGGTTCAATTAATGCAAGTTAATGCTTCTCTGCTTTTAAGGGGCTCAGCAGAGGAGATCTTAGATGTTTTCAATGTATTAATTGGGATTCATTTAATTTTTAGCTAATTGGCATATTTTTTTGACTTTAAGCTCTTTTAGACAGGCTGGAAATAACTCTGGTTGTCTTTAACCAAAATATCACTGACTAAGGAAATTACTATGCCTTCTTTTTATTTATTGAGGCTACAAGCGGCACTTTAGTAGCTGAAGAGGATAAATGGCCTCTGATGTGGCAGTGGAGGCCTCTTTTACTGATATTTTTCTCTGTTTTAGTTTAAAACACTTTTGATATGATTTCGAGCGGTGTTTAGGCTTAATTAGGCCTTGATCTTTGCTTTGGGTCTTTATTCTCTGATACTGTATTTATCTCTTTAAACCTGAGGATTAAAACCCTAATCTTCAAGATTTGGCTTTAATCTTCTTTACTCATTAACTCTATATACTGATGCACTTTACTGCTTTGTTTCACTGGCACAGGTGGCTTTATGCAGTGGGAGGGTTTCATCTGGGATCGAGGATCGTGATCCACCAATGCAATCGAGAGTCCGAAACCCTGCTGGTTCCTTTCTTCGTGAATATAAGACACAGAATCGTCACCCTGTACTCATATGGTCAGTTGCCTATGGCTGTGGAAATACATAGATAAAAAACCACTTAAACCCTGCAAAACAAAAAAAACTCATTAAGAAACCCTACCGGAATGTTATAATTGTGTTACAGAGGTTCAATGGAGGCGGTAGGAAAGCTTGAGGATGGGGAAATGCAACGGTGGAGGAAGAAACCCTAGAAGATACAGCTAACCAAGTAAATATTTGAATTTGGCATGAAATTGGAGAAGGGTGGTTTCAGAAAACCAGCAGTAGTTTTCGCGTGGCATTTGGGGGGTAGGTGTTATTTTGCATTTGGAACGTGATACGATACATCGCTCGACATGTGGATTTGCAAAACCATTTTTATCGCGCGGAAGTAGTGCACTGCGGAAAGGGGCCAAAAATTGCGCAATATCAAGTTTGATCTGTTGGATGATTGGTGATTGATCGGACGGTGTAGGTAGAACGAGATCAATCCAAAGATGAGCAAAGGATGTATGGTGGGACCGACGAATGCGTCAGCACCCCTGTCATGTAGTGGAAAGTTAGTGGCGGGGTAAAAATTTTAAAATAAAACATTTAGACTTATCGGGTTAAATCCCGATCGTAGGATTTCCGAAATGAAAGGTGGAGATTTAAAAGATGAAGTGGAAATTTTGAGAGAGAGGAAGGGAAAACAGATGAAAGGGCAGAAGGATGAGCGCCCAAGGGTCGTTGATCTATGAAGATCAACGGTTCACATATATTTAAATCATAACGTTGGGAAATGGTAAAAATAGACATAAGGTAAGGTTTTTGAAGGGGATTTATGTATTTAAGTGCCCAATTGCGAGGCTAAGGTTATATGTGGAAAAGGCTTAAGAGTAATAAGCCCTTAAGGGCTTAAGACCCATAGAGTGAAAAAGACTATCTATTAGGCATAAAAAAAATACTTTTAAGGCCAAATGAGAGTTCTGATAGATGAAAGAAGGGAATTTAAAACAAAATAAAGGGGAAATATAAGGTTTTAAGAGGGATTTGTGAGGAAATAAGGGTGAAAATGGAGATCTCATAAGAGTAAAATGGTGAAGTAAATGAATGGAAAATGGAGCCTCTTGAACAGTTTTTATTTGGTAAACAGAAAGGTCCTTGAGGGCTTTAGGTGAAACAGCAGTGAAGACTAATTTCAAGGATAAAGATCATCATAGGACTTCAAGAACTCACAATTTGGAGATGAAATTTTTTTTTGAAGGCCTAAAAAGATTTAGCCACCATTTGATATGACAAATTTTTATAGGTGGCTAACAGTGGCTCCACATGGGGATGGCATCCTTTTGAATATGTCAAGAACTTCAAAAAAATTATCTCTGGATGCTGATTAGTGCCTTTCACTTGATAATATTTTTATCAACCACTAACAAAGATGATTAGAACATGATATATCAGCAGAAAATATTTCCCAAACATCTACCTACACAACCTACTTCCTAACATTTTTTCTTCAGAAGGTGCACTTAGACTTGCAAAACTTTTCATCAACATTTTATTCTTTTATTGAAAGAATAAAACTAATCTAAGTCTAACATTATTTCTCCATGAGTTCTGATTAAGCAGTTGAACTCATAAGTTTCTCTACCTAAAACTACTATCTGTTAGGATTAGACTGTCTAACAGATTTTTATTCTCTATATTCTAAAATATAAATTTAAAAGCAATCGAGCCAGGATTAAGCAGTATGACTTGTTGTGGTCTATGGCATAACAAAAAGTTGCACATAGATGAAACTTGCATAAAATTGAAACAAAATTGTGAAGGCTTAAGATCTGAAAATCAAAAACATCCTTCATTATTCTTCAGCTCTAGTTTTAGTCTTGTTTGAGCTATTTCCTCTTTCTTTTCTGGTTCAAGTTTTTAGTTTTTTAGAACCAGTTCTTCATCAATCTCATAGGTTCGAGATATGAGCATGTTTGAACCTTCTTTCCTATATCCTAATCCACCTTAATGATAAGCCAAGATTGAGTTGTTTGGAAAATCTGATTCACTAACCTATCAGCAGTAAATTTAAACTTATCCAATCATGATTTGACTGTATGATTGAATAAAAAGTGTTTCTTGTGGTAGTGGAATTTAAGCTTGCACACTTTCAGACATTGTTTCTCTTTTTTGGTATGGGATTGTACCTTTTTTGTTTTCATTATGCCCTCTTTTATATTTTCTATTATTTTTGTATTTTTCTCACTTTCAAACTTTTTTAAGCAGTGATAAGCTATGATATTTACAATGAGGGAAAATGAAAAAAAAATCAACAGGACCTCCAAAAAGTTCAGTTCCATTTAATTCCTGCAAGAAATAAGCATTGTTACTAGCAGTAGAATGAATGAGATAAGAGCCTAGCCATAAGTTGTCAAATTTTCCATGTTTGCCCTTATCTTCTCTCTTGGAATCCCACTTCAAAACTTTGTCACCAAAGCTGAAATCACTTGCTTTGGTTCTTTTATCAAACATCTTCTTGATGTTTTCTTGCTTGTGTAGTGCTCTGTTGTATATTTCCTCCCTGGTTTGTTGAAGATGTATAGTCTGATGTATTCTCCTTGTCATATCATTTTCTTCAGACTGTACTTCTTGGATCAGCTTCATGACTGGCACTTCTAGACTGGTTGGAAAAATTGCATTTGTTCCATAAACTAGCTGGTAGGGTGACATTCCAATTGATTTCTTAAGTGTAAATATGTCAGCCCATAATGCATGTACTAGTTTTGTGTGTCATGAATTCTTATTATCTTCCAGCAACTTCTTGATTATATTTACCAAACTTTTGTTTGAGGATTCTGCTAACCCATTACCTTGTGGGTAATAAGCAGTAGAATGGCCCAATGCAATACGATATTTATGACAGAATTCAACCATTTTTTTGGATCCAAATGCAGCAGCATTTTCAGTGATAATATTCCTAGGACAGCCAAATCTAGACAGGATATGATTTTCAAGGAATTTTATGATAATAGAGTCTGTGGCTTGTCTGGAAGGGATGGCTTCTATCCATTTGGTAAAGTAGTCTGTTGCAGTGAGGATCCATCTATGTTGGGAAGATGAGGGAGGATGGATTTCCCTAATGAAGTCTAGACCCCACTGCTGAAAAGGAACTTCAACAGTGATTGGTTGCAGAGGTAAGGGAAGCAATTTTCTTTTGCCTTCAAAGATTTGGCATTTGTGGCAGGCCTTTATCATTTTCTGAATATCTTGAAAGAGGGTGGGCCATTAATAACCAAATCTAAGGATTTTATTGGCAATTTTATTCCAATAGAGGTGGCCTCCACATTCTCCTTCATGGAACTCATGCTTGATCTTCTCTGCATCATTCTCAGGAAAACATTTAAGCAATAATCCACTAGCATTTTTCCAATATAGACATTTATCCAAAATGCAGTAATTAACAGCTTTCAACTTTAAAAACTTTGCCTTTGTTTTAGAAAAACCAGGAGGGACATTTAGATTGAGCAAAACATACAAAATATCACCATACCAAGATGAATTCAGAAAATGATCTTCAATAGTTGGAGTTGACAACTCCTCCTGTTCATCTAATGCATCTAACATGTTTATATCAAGAGCTTCAAAATTAGACTCAACCATTAATCTCGCTAATCCTTGGCCTTTTCTTAGCTTAGTGGGCTTGATTTTTAAATCATATTCAAGTATTACAGCAATCCACTTTCCTCTTTTGCCATCTGGGTCTTGTGTTAAAATGTCCTTAAGAACTGAATTTGGCACAAATGCAATTATGTGGGAATGTAAAATGTAAACTCGGAAGTCTTTTAAGGCTTTGACTAGGGAAGAGGCTTGCTTTTCCATAATATTTTACTTCAGAGGGGCATCTCTTAATGCCTTACTAAAGAATGCAATTGGCTACTCTTGCCCCTTCAATTTTTTCTGTAATAGGACAGTAGCCACTTTGTGTTCTGATGCAAATGAAAAAATGAAGAAATCCTTTGTAAAATCAAGACTGATTAGAACCGGTGTTTTGGTCAATGCTTGTTTTACCAGCTCAAATGATTTCTTTGCTTCTAAGGTCCATTTAACTCCTTCTTCCTTTTTAAGCATATGTGTCATGTTTCTAAGGAGTTTAGCTAAGTTGGGTATGAACCTTCTCAAGAAATTAATCTTCCAAATGAAAGATTGAAGTTCGTTTATATTTCTAGGATGGTTGATTTTCAATATACCATCAATCCTCTTTGGGTCTATCCTTATTCCATTTTCTGATATGACGTGTCCAAGAAGTTTACCTTCTTGGAGACCAAACATTGTTTTGTTTGGATTTAAAGATAGTCCATATTTCCTGCATTTCTCAAAGACTTTTCTCAAATGCTCTAGGTGTTCTTCATCTATTTTGGAAAAAATAGTGATATCATCGAGGTAAATAATGATGAAGAAGCCTAATTCTTCCGAGAATGCAATATCCATGGCTCTCTGAAATGTAGCTCCAGCATTCATTAAACCAAAGGGAATTTTCACATAAATGAAAGTACCCCAAGGTGTGGTAAAGGATATTTTGAGTTGATCATCAGGATGTACTAATATTTTATTATAACCTGAGAAGCCATCTAGCAAAGAAATTCTTCTAGAACCAACTACCTTTTGTAAAATGTGATCCATTTTGGGTAAGGGATAGTTGTCCTTTAACGAGGCTCTCTTTAGGTTTCTAAAATCAATGCAAAGCCTTATCTCTCCTGTTTTCTTCCTAACTGACACAAGATTAGACACCAATTCTGAGTATCTAACAGGGACTATAATTCCAGCATCATACATCTTTCTGATTTCTTTCTCTACCAGAGGTAATTGAACAGGGTTGATTCTACGCAATTTCTGTTTAAAAGGTTTCTGGTTTTCTTTGAGGGGTATCTTGTGCTGAATTATTTCTGTGTCATATGATTTAAGATCTTCATAACTCCATGAAAATACATCAGAGAACTCTTTCAATAGCTCAATATATTTCAGTTTGATGTGAGCTGGAAATGTTTTAGACAGTTTAATCATTTTTGGCTTTTGTTCACTGCCTATGTTACATTCTTCTACTTCAGTTTCAATAGGTTCTAGTTTTGGTTTTTTGGCAACATCATTGAAAGAAAACAACTCTTCTAATGGGACTAGTCCTTTTGGCAAGGTTTGAGTGCTAGATTGCAGCATTTCTAAATCATAGAGGAGAGGAATAACCTATTTCTGAGTTTTTCTAATAACCCAACGTTTCGGACTGTCTAAGTGAGTCCATCATCAGGGGTAGACGTCAAGAGTTCTTTGAAAAGATGAGAGAATAGGGAAAAATATTGGAGGAATAAATAGTGAATAATGTGGATTACATGAAGGTCGGCTTATGTTTTAAGAGAGAATTTAGGAAAATTATATAATTAATTTATTAGATTTACGGATAATAAAAAATAAGTTGTAATATGAAATAGTTTTATAAATAGAAGACCTATTATATTCTTTTTAATCTAAAATAATTTAGTTAATGTATTTAAATAACATATAAAGTTAAATAATCTATTATGTTATTATTATGTTTATTATTATAATGTTATTTCATTGATTGAAAAATTTTATAATTTATTTATTTAATTAATTAAATTGTTAAATTTATTTATCTAAATAAATTTTAAAGGTTGACCTATTATCTACATAAGGCTCTTTTCTTTTCTTTTTTAAGATAACTTACTAAAATAATTTATTAAATTATTTATTTATTTTGTTTATTATTAAATATATTGGTATATATTTGATTAGAAAATTAATAATTTATTTATTAAATCATTAATTAATTCATTTATATTATTAATTCATTTATTTAGTTTTATATATATATATATATATATATATATATATATATATATATATATATATATATATATATTTATTTATTTATTTATTTTTATTTTTATTTTTTTATTTTTGGTCATGTTGTATTTATATCCGAACTTAATTGATTTTAATGTCTGGATAGGTTTTGATATATTAAGGGTTTCCATGTGTTGCTGATAATGAGACCATCATCATGATTTAAGTTGTTCCTTCTTTTCTCAATTTCTATCGCTTCTTTGATTTTTCTCTTTAGGTAATGGTCCTCCTTAGAGACAAGTTTGGCATCCTCCATTTCTAAATATTATTTTTCTAAATCTGCACTAACTTCTGTTGTATGTTCAAGTTTATTATATAACATATTTATCTCAGCACTTTCTGGAGACTTTTCTTCTTCATTAAGTAGATTTCCTTTCATAGGACAGTCTTGTTCATAATATGAATCTGAACTTGGTAGCTCAAATTCATTTCTGGACTGTAAGAAGTCTTCTATTTGTTTATCTCCCTCAAATACCTGCTAGTATTTTTCATTATCTGGGATAGCTGGTCTGTATTTCTCTTGAATTGTGTGTTGTTTGTTTTCACCCGGCCTTTTGCAATTACTAGCAGAAATGACCAGTGCATTAGCAAGCATATTTTGGTTTCTAGGGACAAAGGTAAGTTCATACTCATCGAATGTTTTGAGTAAATCCAGGGTATCATTCCTATAGGCTCTTAATCTGGGATGTTTCGCAGTGTATTCCCCATTAATTTTCCTAATTATTAGTTCAGAATTTCCATGAACAGTTATCCTTCTGGCTCCTAATTTTCTCAATAAATGCAAGCCCAAAAGGAGTGCCTCATATTCTGCTATGTTATTAGTGCATTGAAAGTTCAATTTGTATGAGTGTCCTTCATCATGTTTGTTCATTTTTTTGTGAAGCCACACTCCTGCACCTGCGCTAGTCTTGGTACAAGACCCATCAAAACTCATACTCCAAAGAGGACTAGTTTCAGATTGACTAGTTTGACTACTATCCTCTTTATCTATTGTGCTTTTAGATTGCTCTTGTAAGCCAGCACTATGTTGAAATTGGTTTAGTTCCTCATGTTCTTCAATATGTTGAGGATTCTTCTTTTGACTCTCAAGTTTAACAACCCATGGATGACTGTTTTGTAGCTCTAGACCTGTGATTTGTTTGCTGTAATTTTCTGATTTGGCAAACTGTTTTGATACTTCTCTCTTGTCTTCCTCCTTTTCTATGTCTACCACTATGTCACTGTGTAGGGTGTTCACTAAGTCAGTTAAGTTTTCTTTCTCATTAAATGTTTCATTATTGAATAGAATAAAGGATTCGAGGCCTGTATGTACAGAATAAAGAGGAGAATTTTCTGGTCTCTCTTGGCTACTTACCATGTATTAGATATGAGATTCCCTATAAAGTCTTCTAGTTTGATTGAAAACAGGGATGGTAGCATATTTCATATCCATTTGCATTTTTCCTTGTAACTTGGCTCCCCGTGATCTTGGTAAAATCATACCATACTTGGGGGGTACATTAGCCACTACAATATCCATCACTAAACACTTGGCTGGAATTTGTGCTAAGTTTACACAGAGGTCTTTGATCAAACCTAAACATTTCACTCTACTTGAGTCAAAAGAATATAGATCTTTGTATGGTTTGGTGATTTCAAGGCCTAAACTCTCCATTACTGCTTTGGGCATTAAGTTTTGAGAGGCCCCTGAATCATGCATAGCGTTGTGTAGAATTTTGTCATGAATTTTCAAATTAACATAGAATGGAGGAATTGGCCCTTCTTGGTATCTTCCCTCAATCTTAGGACCAAATAAGAGCTCTGGCTGGTCATCGTTGAGGTTTACAGTGTCATTATTTTCTCCTATGTTGAAGGCTTTCAAAATTTGTGATCTATATACATCTTGGGTGACTAATTTAGTGAGGGGAACAGAGATTTTAATCTTGGCAATTTCCTGTTCCAAACTAAAAGGCATCTGATTTTTTACAATGTTTGTTTCAGCCTTGTTAATCACCACTCTATCAGCAAAATCAACTTGTTGATTTCCTCTATTTACATTGGTCAAAATTGTTTTAATAGGAGCACTAGCTGCAGTACTAATGCTACTAAGTTCTGCACTCTATTTTTCATTAAGTTGAGTGCCTTTCTCTTTGTTTTGATCAGACTTTACAGCCACTGTTTTGTCTTTCTGTTTTACAATTTTGGGTTTATTCACAGGGCTGTTTTTTGCAGAGTTTTCAGAGGTTTTAGTTTTGGGAGTTTCCTGATTCTTTTTACTCCTAACGTCATATTCTTTTGGAGTCTCTATGATGACTGTTACACCGTTTTTTGGTCATCTAACCCATTATCGTTAGATGAACCCAAGTACACCATGTAAGACCAATTTTACCCCAAGTAAAATCGCTTTCACCACATTTTTTTACATTTGTTGGTCACATTTAACCCAAAACAAGGTAATCAATTAAATAAATCATTATTTATTTAATTATTTCCTAAGAATAAGTTATTTAAATCACTATTTAAATACTATTCCTAGTTAAATTTGACTAAATCATTTTTAAATAATTAAATAAACCATTATTTATTTAATTATATTCCCCTCATCTCCCTTAAATAATAAATAAATCATTTATTTATTTGTTATTTCTAAATAAAGGAATTGACCCAAGTCAAAAACCCTTTTCCCTCCAACAAATATAATAAAATATTCCTAAAGGGTGATTCTAGAATGTGATTAATAATATTTTATTCATGCACCAAGTTCTAGAACACCCCAATATTTTGTTATAAATAGAAGGGTTTTCCCCATTCATTAGTCACCTCCATTGCATTAGATCACACCAGATCTACTCTTGGTCACCATTTCCATTTGTTTGCATTTTGAACTCCCATTGAGTTCCATGTTTGTTAGGGTTTTCCACATTAACCAAAGAGAGGAATTTTAGATATGAAACACTGAGGAATTCCAAGAACCCATCCCACTAAGGAGAACTGGAAAACACTTTTCTTGTTTTCCTCTCAGGTGCCCCATTCTTTAATATAATATAAGATTCTTTTTATACATTGTTCTTGTCTTGTTCATTGGATGCATGGAGCTATTTATATCTTATCTGCTTAATATATTTTATGCTTAGATCTAATTTTATGCAGCAAACTTAAGGATATTTTGCAGGCATACTTGATGTTAGGGCTACTTGATATGCATAGCTAAAGTGATATTTTACGACGAAAGAATCATACTAACAATTGACGACTCCACACGGGTTTTCTTTTGCGACCACTATCGTTTTCTATCTTCCTGCATATCCAGTTGTTTCAGACCCTAGGGATTCTCTTCCATTTTTATTTTTCCTCTTTTTCCCGTTTTTATGCTAGTTTTCCCCTCTAAAACCCTCAAACATTCGAATTTCTAACTTTCGTGTGTTTCTGGCCTTTTTGCGCAAGTGACCGACATTAGCCGCTGCTGAGAAGAAAAAAATTTCTGAAATCTGCCGCCACCAGACCCAGATCTGCAGGTCGTACTTATCGGCCCAAAAAGTGTGACCTGGCCTTGAGGTCGCACTTTTCTGCCCTAAATCTGCGACCTGACCTGAAAACAGGCCCAAACCCGTTACCTGCAATTTTTTCTACAATCTGCCAGCACTTTTTCTGGGTTTCACTGAAGCTTCTGTCAGGGTTTTCCAGCCTCTGTCTCCACCTGTTCAGACCTGTTGCTGATCTATTTCACTCACCTAAGTGGGACTCTTTCCCCTTAGGGCTTTAGTTCCCTCCACTTTTTGTGGGAGAGTTTGTTGTTGTTTTCAGACATCTGAATTTCCAGAAGTTTCAGTCTTATTTCAGATCTGATACCTCCTATTCAGATCCTCACAGGTCAGCTTTTCTTCCCTTTCTCTACACTGCCTTTCGCTTTGTTTGGGTTGATCTCTAGGGTCACCTCTTTGACCCCCCTCTTTTTAGTTGATATCCTATTTTCTAGCAGCAACCTTGCTCCTGCCTCTTTGCTGCTTTCTGCACCACTTTCCAGCAAATTTCTCCATTAGATCCCAATCCCTCCGGACCTTAGATCTATTGATCTCTTGTTAGCGTGCTCTGCCCCTTCTAGACTAGTTTTGAGAGACCCACCTTCTTGGGTTCACTTGCTGCCTTTTTAGTTGCTAATATTCTGTTCTTTCAGTCTTATTTACCGCAGATTTCTTTTCCATTACGCAGCACACTTTTTCTTTTACTCTCAAAACGTCTGGGTTTAATCAATTAAAATTAACGCATGCCACACACTAACCCTAAGTGAAGAAGATCCTGGTTAACACCGCCTGGCAAAGACTCTAAAATTAATCGACATTGCACCTCCTTGCCCTTGTCGCGTCTTGCCTTTGCACCTTGCTGCCCTTTTCGGTCTTTCTTCTTCCTGTCATCATTGCGCCTCCAAGGTGTTTATCCCGGCGACTTCTTGGCCTTCACCCTCAGTTTCCGGTTGGTTGACTTCCTCCTTCCCGTCGTCATCGAGTAAGTCCTCCCCTGAGTCCGCACTCCGACTCTTCCTCTGATTGTTCAGGTTATCCCCGTCCTTCTGGTTCTCCCCCCTTTACCTCCACCATGTCTAGTTCTGGACCTAGCCCTAACCCCAGTTCTACTGCTGGGATCGCTTCCAGTGGAACCACTACGGGACCTGCCTCGACTGCCCCATTACTTCCGTATATGGCCGGCCTCAGTCTCCCCGACTTCAATCAGCTTATCAATGATCCTATCCGCCATGATGTTAGTTGGTCTGCTATGCCAACCAAGCTCCCCTCCAACATTCCCAAGTTCGAAGGCCTTGCTAGTGAAGATCCCTCCAATCATATCCGATCTTTCCACGTGTGGTGCTCCTCTAATTCCATCACCGATGACTCCATTCGTCTTCGTTTATTCCAACGCACCCTTACTAGCGAAGCGTCCAAATGGTATGTTGATCAAGCCACCTCTTCCCATACCACTTTTGCAACCATTTCCCAAGCCTTTTTGTCTTATTTCTAGCTCCCTCTCCGATACGACACTGGCACTGAACTATTGACCTCCTTTCATCAATCCTCTTCAACGCGTCTCTCCGCTCATGTCCAGGAGTGGCGACGACGACGAAGCTTATGCCGCGCTCCCCCCTTTGAAGATCGAGTTTATATGGGTTGGTTCCTTCGCTCTCTCTTACCTCCCATTGGCAAAGATGTCGCCTCCCATTTCCCCCAAACTGAAGAAGCCGCCCTTCAAATCGCCTTAAAATATGACCTTATCTATGCCCAGTCTGGTTATGTTTATACTGTCCTTCCTGATCTCCCCAAGCCCGAGGGCGCTAACACCTCCGGAACCTCTCACTCTGCCGATGGTATCATCGAAGCCATGTCTCATATTTCTGCTCCACCTCTTATGCCCTATGGTTTTCCTCCCAGTGGGGCCAGCACCTCCAACACCTTTCCCCATCCCAGTAACATGTATCCAGGCTTTGGCATGCCTCCTCCTTTTGCCCACTCTCCTGCTTACCTCAATGTTTCCCATTCTCACCCTTACCCTTATCCGCCGCTTGGTGTCCCAGCTCCTCCAGCATTTGGACCTCCCGCTCCCTTGCCTCCTCCACCCCCACAGCTGCACTTACTACCCCCTCCAGGGCACGTATTTGCGCAACACGGTGTGACTACTCATCCTCCTTCTCAACGGCGGAGGAGAGGCAATCCATCCGCCTCTGGTAATTGTGGACCGAATCCTTCTAGTATTGACCCCAACACTGCTACCCAGCCCCAGGGCTCCCAACCCAAGCAGGACAGGCCGCTTCGCACAAATAAACCCTGTTCATGTTGCGGTGTTTTCGGTCACTACACTCATGATTTTCCCCTCTTACCACAGATGCGACAGATGTGGGAGTCTCAGGCCACCATTAGGGGACAACACTCCTCTCCCCCTGTACCCCCCATTACTTCTACCTCTCAGCCCGCTGTGTTTATCGATCCTTTCCCTCAACAAGGATTTGTGGCTACTCAATCCCCTCATGCCCCGGCATCCACTCAACCTTCTCCTTCTGGTTCTTCCGATTACCAGATTCTTATGATGTCCTCTGACCAACCTCTCACTGTTGACCTTAACCTTCAAACTTGGTCTCGTCAATACTCCCCGCCTCCCGTACCGTCTGTCTCCGAGTCCCCATCATCAACTTCTACAGAGCCTCTATCGACACCCAATGGTCCCTTACAACTCCCTCCACCCAAATTTGAGGTTCACACAAAAACTCCTAAGGGTCCATTATGCCGAAATGTTGCCTCTGGTCGGGCTGCCCATTCCTACAGCATAGTAAATGATCTGGCGCAATCTCCAGCTTCCATTTCAACACTGGAACTCCTCCAGTCGTGTCCTTCTAAAAAGAAAGCTCTACTATCTGCCGCGGGTGCTGTAGATCCTGCTGATGACCTATTAATTGTTTTTGACGCCCTTCAGTCAGACCATCCCCCTCTTCCTCCTTTAGCTTCTTTCCAAATCCCAGTCAAAATCCGAAATGCCAATGTCGCTTGATGTATTATTGATGAGGGGGAATATACCTGTGTAATGTCTGCTTCGATTTGGAAACAACTTGGATCCCCTGAGCTGGCCCCTTCCACCATCACCCTCCGTGCGTGAGACGGCCATGCCTCCCAACCCATTGGTCTTTTTTGTAACTGCCCTATCACCCTTGCCGGTAAGACTGTCTGTGTCGAAGTTGAAGTTATCGATGCCCCTCTCGACTACAACATCCTTTTGGGACGTAGTTACACCTATGCCATGTCTTCCGTCCCATCCGCAGTCCACCGCAAGATTTTTTTCCCTCATAATGGCAAGATCGTCACCATTGACCAGTTGTCGTATCATGAACCTAAATCTCAGACCTCACCTGAGTCCGCCATTTCTACTGTCACCAATAAGAAAATTGTTGATTCTTTGACCAGTGTCTCCCCTGGAGTCAACAAAGACTCCTCTTTTCTTGGCACCTTCCCCAGTCCCTCCCCTCCTCCTATCTTTGATCCTAGCTCGGTGAATGTTTGCATGATGCAATCATCTCAGGCTGCCCTCCCGCAACCTACTCTGGCTAGTCAGCAACCTCCACCTCATCCGACTCACCCTACTCCTAGCCCTTCTCCTCAGCTGTTTCCAACTCTCCCACCGGGTCCTTCACCTCCCCCTCACACCACAGAACCTCCTTATCCTCTCGCCTCGGTTCCCTCCAGCCTCCCCCATTTAGGCACCATCCCTCCTGGCCATTACTCCGCTGGTCAAATCCCTTTCCTTGGCCCTCCCCCTGGCGTCTATTTAGTTCCTGTCATGGCCACCCTTTCCCTACCTAATTTAACTTTGGGCATACCGGTATGGTATCTTACTCCTCCAACCGAAACCCCTCCCGGCCACCCTAAACCATACATTGTTGTGACACCAGTTCAACTGATTCCCGTTGCTCCTCCCACCGCTACGGTACCTCTAGCCCCGTCGCACGACCCTCCTCATGCCGAGACTGCTACGATTAAGAAAAGAAAAACTCGCAGGGGGGCATCCCAAGATAAAGCCACCACTCCTGATCCTACTCCCCCTCCACCCACCAAGCCTTGCGCTTTGTGTGATGCTGTCGGTCACGCCACCCATACTTGTCCTGAGTTGCCCCGTCTGCAACCCATGGTCAAAGTCGCGTTCCCTGAATCTTCAGCCCCGGAAACCTCTGTTTCCTCCACCCCCATACCCAAGAACCCAAAGGCCCTTCGCACCAATAAACCCTGTGCTTTATGTGGTGTCCATGGCCATTATTCTCACCATTTTCCTCACCTCACGCATTACCGCGCCTCTTTAGAGGTCATTCGCGAGTATGAAGTGGAATAGAATCAATCCGCCTCGCCCATCCTTGCTCAGTATGCGTCGATTTTACTCGAGGATCCTCCAGCCACCATTGACATCCCTCCCCTGATGTTGAGATGTCTGAATCTGCTGCTCCTCTCTTGTACCTATCATCATCCGCCCAACCCTCGGAGTACATCCCCTCCGTATCCACTCCGCCTTTTTCCTCTGATCCCCCTTCAGCGCCATTCTTGGGCTCTTCATGTTTTGACCATATTTTTACTTGCTCTTCTATCATCTCTCCTGATGACCCATTTCTGCACCTTTCCTCCATGAACGATGATCTCGGTAGCTTTGCAGCCTCTTGCGGTTTCCACCACCTTCCCCTCTCTTCACCTAATCCCGATACTCCCATCCGTCTCTATGATGTACGTCACAACATAAGTCCTCGATCTTCCTCACTTCTCTTATCTTGCGATGTTGTTCCCTAGACCCTCTCGTCCACTCATGACATCAGTTACGCCGATGGCGCAAGTCGGTATTCCCGAAACCTCGCCTCAGCCGCCTGGGCCATCTTTACCCCTGTGCATACCCTTGTTCTTGCAAATGGGGTCTGCATTGGCACTGCCACCAATAACCAGGCCGAGTATGATGTCGTTCGTGGTCTCTTAGCTGACGTTCTCTCCCATCGCATCCTCCATCTGCAAGTTTATTTAGATTCCCTGCTTATTGTCTTACAACTTAATGGCGTCTACCGTGTGCATAATCCTATCCTGTTTAGACAATATTTACGGGTGAGACTTTTGATACGGGAATTTAGATTTATTTCATTCAACCACATCCCTAGAAGTCACAATCACTACATAGATCAGATCGCAAATCATGTTCTAGACTGGCATTTATCACACATAAGACAATAGCATCCACAAAATTCACATAAAACTCATATATATATAACATGTGTTTTAAATTCCTTATACTTTGAAACATATGACATGCCCATAGCATGTTACAAAAACCACTACTACAAAAATGGGGGGCACCACTTGCCCCTACATCACTACTAGGGGGCACCACCTGCCCCACACCTAGTCACTCTCCAGAGGATCCCGTGCCAACGGCTCTGCAGAGGATCCCGTGCCAACGGCTCTGCTCCCGCAGCTCGTAGATCATGCACCATCTGCCCGGCCATCGCCATGCATCGCATGATCCCTCGCCATTCCGAGGGGAGCCCAATACATAGCTCTATGTATCGGTCATCTAAATCCTTCCATCCACACTCTGACACACCGGTCAGCAGCCCCTCACATCTATGATGGAGGTCCTCCATCAATGCGGCCATCTCTTCATTCTGTCCTGTCCTTGATCCACTTGCGCCTGTAGCACCTGCTGCTGCTGGTCGTCCCATATATCCGGCCGGTTTCACCGGAGCTATATCTGCATCCCAAACAATATAAGGATTAGTACCATGAATACTAGTCACAAACTATAAAAAGGAACATAACAGATTAGTTGCTTTTCACTTACCATCCAGTCCCCATACTCGACCAGGGGGCAGCGGCAAGTCCGGATCTCCCCAATAGCTCATCCCACTATAGGGATAGTCGTCTATGTATAACGGCATCTGGTCCTAATGGGCAAAGAACTCTGGTTGAAACACCCTCCCGACCACCCCTCCTCCTCCTCTACTCAATAGTCGTCCCCACCGACGCATCCGGGGCTCTCTCGGGCCCCCATCAGGCAACTGTATATGAGGTCGTAAGGTCGGGATCTTCCCAAAGAAGAAAGAGCACAATACTGTCCCATATGCACAATCATGATTCACTTGCCGCTTACATAACGACAACTGTCGTTTCAGCGACACCAACATCATATGGGCCCACCCATAGTAGGTCCCACCCAACACACTCTCTATAATCATCATCTGCCCTCCAGTGATGTGATGGAGCGTCTGACTGCCCAAGATCCACAACACTGCTGCGGCCACTGCCTGGTTCTCCAACCTCTCTAGCTCCCCAATAGATATCTGAGTCCCTTTGACTCGGACACTCGGTCGATAATGTCTCTCCACAAACTCCATAATGTTACGCCCCCGTGGTAACATTGGCTGCGTATTTCCCACCATCCCCAACGGTGGGAGACCTGTCAAGAAATACAAGTCCTGGACCGTCAACTTGATCCTGTGACCCTGCACTACAAACGCCTCCTAATCCGGAACCCAATAACTGATAATCCGAGCCAACAAGGGCTCTCTAGCCCTCATCAAAGGGTTCTCCAAAAATTTCAGAACCCCATGTCTAGTCAGTGCATGACGGACACCCTGATCCGCCTGGATCTCCATCCGTAGTGTACCCAAGTCTCTCTCTATCCACTTTATTCGTATATCTGCCATATCTACATAAAAACATCATCTTTGTCAACATCTAGATCAACAAAACTGCATTATCTTACACCAAAACAGAATTTCAACCCATAACAGCACTGAAACCTCCCATACCTAGCAGGTCGCACTTTTTGGGCAAAACCTGGGCCAGGTCACACTTGTCAGGCCAAAACCTGCGTCCCAGGTCGCAGCTTTTGCCCCAAAAAGTGTGACCCAACCGTAATGAGGAAGTAGGGACAGTTTCTAGAATTTTAAACCCTAATCTGCAATTTCAATCCATCAAAAACAAAGCTTAGGATTAGGCCTCTTACCTGCAACTGACGGAGTGCAATTCCAACGGTCGGTTTGTCCGCTACGATCGCTGCAAGATTTAGGGCCTTCTTTTCTCTCCACATTCACCACAGCTCCACAAGCAAATGAATGATTTTGGAGGGAAAACACCCTATTAGAAGAAAACCCCTATTTTTTCTTTCGCCCGCTACGACCAAACCGTAGCCCCGTTTGACAAACCGTCTACACCGTTGGAAAGCTCTCACCGAGCACTCAAATGGGTGTTTGTTCGTTTTTCATGTTTCTATACTTCACCAGGACACATTTTGTCCATGAAGGACCTTTTCACCTCTCCTCAAAATCGAATTCCTTCACTTACAACACTTGTACCTGGGGGCACCACTTTGCCTCCTTACTTGTCTTTGTTCGTGTTGATTTTCGTCATGAGATACCCCCTTGTACTCATGTTTTTATGGTTCCCCATCGGACCGTTACTGTGTGGCAGCACCATCGAGTCGCCCTTGTTTAGAGCATCCGAGTTGAGTCATCATTAGTCATGGAGTCTCTCTCGCGTCCCTTTTTATCCCGCTATAGTCCTCCATCCTTCATTGCTTGGTCCCCCCCTCGAGTTTCACAGTATGGCCCTCAGTCCCATTGTTCCCTATCCCTCCTGATATTGTGTCAGTCGCTGCCAAGTCATCCCTGCTTTTTATGCTCTAACAAGGGAAGTCATCCATCCGCCACTTAGTATCCCTCATTTTCATCATCATTAGTGTCCATCTGTTCGTCACTCCACTATTTTCTCTCGTGCCTTAGTTGAGGTTCCCTTCTTGCCTCACCCATGGTGGACCTACTTCTGTCGACATCAGCTCCTTTAATCCAGAAGTCAGGTCTAGGGGGCAGTATACCTTGGTTCGAGCTCTTTTTCAGCCTGATCATGATCTATACACTTGACGGTTCAGTGATGCAGCAGCAGCTATTGGTGATACCCAAGCGTGTGTGAGATGTCTCAACCCTCAGGAGGGGGTGGCCCTGCAGGTAGCCCCCCACATACCCGGATGACTTCTTCATTCCAGCACTTGATGCAGCTCCTCTCATTTGATGATATCGGCCTCAGTCGCTTGCAGCACCTCTTCGATTTGCACGTGTCGGTCCGATTTCACGAACCCTTCCCCATGTGTAGGGGGCATTTGGGTATATTAGTATCTCATGTACTACCATATCATTGTATAAGTCCTGACAATTATTCAAGGCATCGCATGTATGTGGGATTCATCATTCTTGATTTCTGGCTCATGATTAGGCCAGCATTGGTTTTACTATCATGTTCCGTGGTTTTCCAAGCGCCTTATTCTTTGTACTATTGTCTCGGCGGGCATAGGTATGCCTCCCCCGCCGCCTTTCAAATTGGTACCACATCATACACTTGAGACTTGTTGCACCTGTAAGTCTCATATCCTCAGGGTCTAGTCCTCCACCACTTTAGATTACCTTACATTCCTCTCTTTCATTTCTATCTTACTGTTTCGTGATTCAGTTCTTACAACGTACTTTGGTCATACGATTTGCTCCTAACACTCGTACGTTGGGGGGCAATCTGTTACACCATTTTTTGGTCATCTAACCCATTATCGTTAGATGAACCCAAGTACACCATGTAAGACCAATTTTACCCCAAGTAAAATCAATTTCACCACATTTGTTTACATTTCTTGGTCATATTTAACCCAAAACAAGGTAATCAATTAAATAAATCATTATTTATTTAATTATTTCCTAAGAATAAGTTATTTAAATCACTATTTAAATACTATTCCTAGTTAAATTTGACTAAATCATTTTTAAATAATTAAAGAAACCATTATTTATTTAATTATATTCCCCTCATTTCCCTTAAATAATAAATAAATCATTTATTTATTTGTTATTTATAAATAAAGGAATTGACCCAAGTCAAAACCCTTTTCCCTCCAACAAATATAATAAAATATTCCTAAAGGGTGATTCTAGAATGTGATTAATAATATTTTATTCATGCACCAAGTTCTAGAACACCCCAATATTTTGTTATAAATAGAAGGGTTTTCCCCATTCGTTAGTCACCTCCATTGCATTAGATCACACTAGATCTACTCTTGGTCACCATTTCCATTTGTTTGCATTTTGAACTCCCATTGAGTTCCATGTTTGTTAGGGTTTTCCACATTAACCAAAGAGAGGAATTTTAGATCTGAAACACTGACTTCCAAGAACCCATCCCACTAAGGAGAGCTGGAAAACACCTTTATTTTTTTCCTCTCAGGTGCCCCATTCTTTAATATAATATAAGATTATTTTTATACATTTTTCTTGTCTTGTTCATTGGATGCATGGAGCTATTTTATATCTTATCTGCTTAATATCTTTTATGCTTAGATCTAATTTTATGCAGAAAACTTAAGGATATTTTGTAGCCATACTTGATGTTAGGGCTACTTGATATGCATAGCTAAAGTGATCTTTTACGACAAAAGAATCATACTAACAATGACATTTTCCAGCTCTTGATAATAATGTTCATCTTCTGTTCTTCTATCATCATAGAGTGTATATAAACCTTGTTTCCTATTGTGAGGAACATCAAAATTATCATTTTCTACTCCCAGCATGTTTATGTTATCTTCCTCTATTTTTTCAATTGTTTCTTCA
Organism: Pinus albicaulis; assembly: GCA_034641835.2. Classification (NCBI taxonomy): domain Eukaryota; kingdom Viridiplantae; phylum Streptophyta; class Pinopsida; order Pinales; family Pinaceae; genus Pinus; species Pinus albicaulis. The sequence continues at coordinate 4,267,148 of CM076573.1, read as the reverse complement.
ACCTCACTTACATAGTTTTGATGAAAAGGAGGCATAATCTCCTGATCAGAGTCTCTTGGTCTATTTTGAGGTTGGTTTCTCCTTAAGTTCTGATTTTGATTTTGAGATTGATTTCTATTTTGGGGAGCTTATTGGTTTTCTCTAGATTGTGCTCTCTCAAGTATGCTCATATTTTTCATCATTTCCTCCATCATTCTCTCCATTTTTGAGCTAGATGTGGAAGATGCACCTTCCTCCCTAAATGATACTTTCTTCTCATTCCTCATCCTAGCTCTTTTCTCAATCAGATTTAATTCCACAGCTAGAGCTCCCTTCTGCATATCTTCCAAAGTCAAGGGGTCTCTTTCTCTTAGTTGATAGGCCATTTTAGGATCAAATCCTTCAGGAAATTTGGCTAAGGCTGAGCCTTGTGGAGGTTTCAAGTCTGGGGGCAGTGCATTGTACACACTATTGAACCTAGTGCAATAATTTTGAACACTTTCCTCAGTGTTTCTTTTGAGGTTGTTGTAGTCTGAAAGTATTTGGAGAGGATTTTCCTGACTTCCCATTGGTTTAGGAATAACTGATGGAGAGCTTGAAGATCATTAATACAGTGAGGGTTTAAGCCTTTAAACCATTTTCTTGCTTCTCCACCTAAGCTTTGAGCAAACAATCTGAGTTTGTCAGTTTCATCATCTATCTCATTTCTATCAAAATAGTCATTCATTTTGTCCACATGTTGTGAAGCATTAGTAGCCTCACTGGCATCATACAATGGTATCTTGGACTGATAGTCATGTGGCAGATTAACTAAAGGTAAAGGAAGGACTAAAGGGGCATACCATGTTGCCATGATAGGAGGTTGTGGAAAAAATGGGGGGTTGACAGGTGGAGGATGTAGTATGGGAGGGGTTTGATGAAATGGAGTGATTCTAACAGTGGACGGATGAGTAATAGAAGTACTTGGACCAGTAAGAGACTGTTGAGCAGATCTAGGGTGTGAGAGACCAAAATTCTGGATATAATGAAAATCAGGAGGTGTAGAAGGATGGTTTTCTCTACTATTATGGTCACCACTATGTTGGGGTGAACTAGGAGGCTCAAATTCAAACTGATCTACACCACTAATTGACTTAGTTCTTGGTAAATTACTTAAAAAAGGTAAGTCAACTTGGGTATTCTAAAGAGCTACAAGATTTTCAGGACAGGAATTAGCTCTTGCAATTGGTCTGACAATAGTTGGATGGTTAACCTTAGGAGATTTCCTAAGAATTCTTTCAAGATTGTCAACTATCTCAGGAGGATTTGGGTCAGGATGGCTCCTAGTATGAATTCTTCTTGAAGCCACAATGTTGTGTTTTAGACCCACTATCTAGAAAATTTTAGCCAAATATGACAATATTTAAGAGGCAAACTAGTCTATTGACAAAGAAAACTTAATCCTAAAATTTTCTTTACTGAGTTTAAATTATGTTATGATAAAGGGTTTCCCAATGGAGTCTTTGGAAAATCAAGGAAAATCAGCAGGCCTACTGATCTTCAGTGGAGTCACCAGGTGAAGGATTTTTACTTGATTTCAGGGCTTGAAAGTTGTTCACCATCAACAATCAAAACCACTTTAGGCAGACATTTGATTCATTTGTTAAAAATGGGATTATCTGAGTTGTGAAGTTATCTATTACTTCAGAATGTCCCCAGTGGAGTCGCCAGGAATGTTAGGTCTTCGTAATTTAGTAGAGTGGCAAAACTAAATGCTACAGAGCCTACATCAGAACCACTTTGGGATTCTAGGATCTAGTCCTCCTGAATCCAGAGAGGGATCTCTCTATAAGTTTAAAGATTGATTTATCTTTGAGCCTTTTTAGTGTGATTTTAGGCTAGTTATTAAGAACAAGGGTTTTTTTTGTTTGGTTAGCTGTGATCTTTAATTGAGTGGAAAATCCTAAAAATGAAAGAGTTACAGAGGGGTGAAGGTGTGAATAATCAAATCAAGGTTCAGCTGATAGGATAGGTATGAAACAGCACTTAATCCATTGGGCTATGGAGTCACAAAAGGTTTTAATTGCACATCAGTTTTCAAGAGTGGTCCATGAGGAAAGTCATCTATAACAAAGGATCTCTTTAGATTAAATGATGGGATGGAACATCAAAGTGTTGAGAACAAAGTAAAGCTAACAACTCAATTGAGAATTAATTAACTCTGCTGAACAAGAAAAAGCCTTTAAGTAACTGTTTTGAAGTAAACCAAAGGATAGGGCTAACCATAGACTTCTTTGGACAAACTTGTACTGAAGCCAACTTATCAGACAAACAATCCAGTAATCCCCTTGACTACTTTCAGAAAGGATGAAAATATATAAGAAAAAAAAGTGTAGCTTAAGATCAAGTAAGGACTTTGAACCTATCCTGCTTTCAGCATACTCTTAAGGGAAACTTTCAAACAGCCTTTGGAGAAAGAACTAGAAGACAAAGCAAACCATAGACTTTCCTATTTTAAATCTACTTAGCATGTAATGAAAATATCATTCAAGATCAATGTTTAGAGTTTTAGACAGTAAGACATGGGCTCACCAACATTCCTTAACTGTTTGGACTATATTAAATCATTCTTAAATACAAAATTGGAGGAAAACATAAAGATAAATCTTATCAATGAGAGTAGGGTACTTCTAAGAGTAAATCCTAGCTCTATATTTTTTTTTCTTTATCAGAGAAAAATGGACAATTTCATGGAAAACATAAGAAGGAAAACAAGTACAATGAGAGGTACATCACCCATGGTATAGACCAGGATCCCATGAATCAGCTTGTATATTAATGTCAATCCAGTTACATATTTCAATTCCAATGTTTCAATACAGCAACAACTTATCTTCTCAACCTAAATTCTTTGATTACAAACATAGCTTCAACAACCTCTGAGAACTATTTACATGCAGAAAATTTCAAGTAGCAAGTATTACATCAACAAACAACAACATCTCATCTTCTTCAGAAGAATTTATAGAAGAAAGAGGAAGTGGAATTTTCGAGCAAAAATTATTGCATCAACAACCAACAACATCTCATCTTCTTCAGAAGTATTTATAGAAGAAAGAGGAGGTGGAATGAAAGGAAGGGTCTCTAGGTTTAATTAATACAAGTTAATGCTTCTCTGCTTTTGAGGGGCTCAGCAGAGGAGATCTCAGATGTTTTTAATGTATTAATTGGTTTTCATTTAAATTTTAGCTACTTGGTAGATTTTATTGACTTTAAGCTCTTTCAAACAGGCTGGCAATAACTCTGGTTGTTTTTAACCAAAATATCACTGACTAAGGCAATTACTATGCCTTCTTTTGATTTATTGAGGCTGCAAGTGGCACTTTAGTAGCTGAAGAGGATAAATGGCCTCTGATGTGGAAGTGGAGGCCTCTTTTACTGATATTTTTCTCTGTTTTAGTTTAAAACACTTTTGATTTGATTTCGAGCGGTGTTTAGGCTTAATTATGCCTTAATATTTGCTTCAGGTCTTTATTCTCTGATACTGTCTTTATCTCTTTAAACCTGAAGATTAAAACCCTGATCTTTAGGATTTGGCTTTAATCTTCTTTACTCATTAACTCTGTATACTGATACACTTTACTGCTTTTTTTCACAGGCATAGGTGGCTTTATGCAGTGGGAGGGTTTCATCTGGGATCGAGGATCATGATCCACTGATGCAATCAAGAATCCGAAACCCTGCTGGTTCCTTTCTTCATGAATATAAGACACAGAATCGTCACCCCGTACTCATATGGTCACATGTCTGTGACTGTGGAAATACATAGATAAAACACCACTTAAACCCTGCAAAATAGAAAAAACTCATTAAGAAACCCTATGGGAATGTTATAATTGTGTTACAGAGGTTCAATGGAGGTAGTAGGAAAGCTTGAGGATGGGGAAATGTAGCGGTGGAGGAAGAAACCCTGGCAGAAACAGCTAACCAGGTAAATATTTGAATTTGGCACAAAATTGGAGAAGGGTGGTTTCGGAAAATCAATAGTGGTTTTCGCGTGGCATTTGGGGGGTAGGCGGTATTTTACGTTTGGAACACAATACGATACATCACTCGACACGTGGATTTGCAAAATCATTTTTATTGCGCGGAAGTAGCGCACTGCGGAAAGGGGCCAAAAATTGCGCGATATCAAGTTTGAGCTATTAGATGATTGTTGATTGATCGGACGGTGTAAGTAGAACGCGATCAATCCAAAGATGAGCAGAGGATGTATGGTGGGACCGACAGATGCATCAGCACCCCTGTTTTGTAGTGGAAAGTTAGTGGCGGGGTAAAAAGTTTAAAATAAAACATTTAGAATTATCGGGTTAAATCCTGATCGTAGGATTTCTGAAATGAAAGGTGAAGATTTAAAAGATGAAGGGGAAAGTTTGAGAGTGAGGAAGGGAAAACAGATGAAAGGGCGGAAGGATGAGCGCCCGAGGGCCGTTGATCTATGGAGATCAACGGTTCACATCTATTTAAATAGTAACATTGGGAAATGGTAAAAATAGACAGAAGCTAAGTTTTTTGAAGGGGATTTATGTATTTAAGCGCCTGATTGAGGGGATAAGGTTATATGTGGAAAAGGCTTAAAAGTAATAATCCCTCAGGGGCTTAAGACCCATAGAGTGCAAAAGACTATCTATTAGGCCTAAAACAAAGACTTTTAAAGCCCAATGAGAGTTCTGATAGATGAAAGAAGGGAATTTAAAACCAAATAAAGGGGAAATATAAGGTTTTAAGAGGGATTTGTGAGGGAATAAGGGTGAAATGGAGATCTCATAAGAGTAAAATTGTGAAGTAAATGAACGGAAAATGGAGCCTCTTGAACAGTTTTTATTTGGTAAACAGCAAGGTCCTTGAGGGCTTTATGTGAAACAGCAGTGAAGATTAATTTCAAGGATAAAGATCATCATAAGACTTCAAGAACTCACAATTTGGACATGAAATTGTTTCTTGAAGGCCTAAAAAGATTTAGCCACCATTTGATATGACAAATTTTTATAGGTGGCTAACAGTTCCCACTCATTAAAGACACTATTCACATGGATACTATCTCCCATTAACTTTGTCCTGTTTCACATGGATTATCTACTCTCTCTATACCAGCATTGTTGATTTGGTAAACATTGACCTTGTCCACATGCTTTTTCCCCTGTTCACACATGGAGGTGCTTTATCCAGCTATCATGATGATCCCTTTTCACATTAGGAGGGATTTTATTCCTACTAAAGATATTTATGGGTCTCCCTGCCCACTTATTCATCTATCTAAAGACAAAAGAAAAAAAATGAATATTCCAAATATTTGTATGCTAATTTAGGAATATTAGAGTCCTCCCCTCCCAAATGTTGCTTGTCCTCAAGCAACTGCAAGGATAGAACTGAAGAGCCTCCTCTCCTCCTGTAGCATCCTCATATGATAAGTTCCTCCAATGAACAAGATTCTCTCTCATCAATATGTCCCCAAGCTGCTCCTCCCAAATTTATAAGCTAGCCTTTGGTGACAAATCCAAATGGCTCTGAACATGTCGTAGTGGGATATCCATGGAGGTAACTATATGTTGTCTAGAGGCCTTCTTAAGGCATGGAATCTGAAATATATCGGGAACCATCATTCCCATGTGAATCTCCCATCCCCAAGCTATCATCCACACAAAATGAGTCACCCTCCAAGATGGTAACTCATGGAAAAACTGCTCCACCTTAGGCTTCTGCAATGTAGGTGGGTTGCATAGCTGATCTTGATAGACCAAAATTTCTATCCTACATTTTCCCTCTCTCCATTTATGATAAGTGTAGAGTGGTTTTTGATTTTGGGCTGCAATAATGTTGCCTTCAAGAGGTAAGAAGTAAACTGGATCCTCAAAGACCCTCTCTCTAGTGTCATGAATCATGCTTGCCCAAACCATCCCATATACAATGAATAGGACATCATCACAATATGGAATCCAAATGAGAAAGATACTTAAGGTTTCATGTAGTGCTGGATGGTACCAACAGTTTTTGATGCAGGGGCATCCGAGCAAACTTTCATTAAATTTGGAATCCGAAGCTGTGGAAAGGAAAATGTGGACAGTCATTGTAAATCAGGGAAAAATTGGTTAAAACAGAGCTAAAATTGTTGGAACTAATTAATTGTAATTATCTATCATTTATGTATAACGAGAGATTTAGGGTTTGTTTGAGAAATTGAGGGAGAAAAATCGTGGATCTTAGATGATCCACGATCTTGAAAAAATCTTTATAAACGAGTGTGTTGTATGACAGAAGGGGTGTGGAAGAATACAATGTAAGCACAGGATAATTTGTGACTAAGGCTGAGATGCCTTAGACTGTAAATGAATTTTGTATATAATGGAAATATTTTGATGTGGATTTCTGTGTATGCGTATTGGTTTATTTATAATATAAATTTATGAGGTTAATTTTATGTATGCGAGCTAAATTCAATGTTACGAGTGTGTTGGTCACCATCGATCACTATAAGGATCGATGGCGATCCAGTGACAATATAATTTCATAGAGTGAGTATTTTATGGCAGAATTAAATCTGCATTGGAACCACAAGTGAAGGAACTTTGAGTTGAAAACATAGTGGAATAGAAAGTGGATGATGCAAGTCTGAACGAGAAGGCCAAAAACACGTGATAGTGTTAAGAATTGAAGGCAGAATGGTGAATCAATAGTGCAAGGGAAGCATGGTGAAAATATGTGGTTTGGAACCTGCACTCATTTGGAACCAGGAGTCGGTAAAGACGTGAATTAGTGAAAGCAGTTTTAGGAAACCGGAAAAGGGTTCTCACACAGCTTTTGGGTTTTTGGCGGTAATTTGATGAACCAACGCAATACGCCTCCGCAAGCGACACGTGGATTTCCAAAACAAATTTTATTGCATAGGTTCAAAAACGTTAAAGGTCGGATTAGTTCGAATGTGACCGTCGTCAGATCAGCAGTCAAACAAATGCGGAGTGAGATGGTTTTAGGATCACTTCACATAACGATTATGTGTTTATGAGGAGTGATAACCGTCTGTTTTGCGATCGACGGTTATCATGAATAAAAGTTGCTTGGGGTTAAATATTTACATCGGACCCGATGTTTTATAAAGTAAAGTGAATGACTTTTGGTTTCTAATGTTAAGGGTTCAAAAGAGGGCCAGCATGTATTGTTCAAAGTTTATGGAAATCGTTGGTTTTACTTGCTTTCAATATATAAGTTGTGAGCCCATAACCCATAGGTCCTAGGATCAAAGTATCAGATTTATGAATCATGCAGCTTTGATACAGATTATAAAGGTTGCAGGTTCATTTTGACTAGATGAGAGTTAAACAACTCTATAGTAGTTTAGCTCTCCATCAGTTTCCCAAGTGGCTACAGCGCAGTTTTGCTAACTGTTGTTTCAGAATATAATATGGCAAGTTTTCTCCTAACCATTTGCTAGTTGTGCATGTAATCTAATCTACTAGAAAATAGTAAATGGAATTTTGTATCAACTGAGCATAAAAATAATAGCACAACACTTGCCCAAATCCATACAAGAAATGGCTATCTTTATCACTAATGTTGGTCTCAGAAATACCATGAAGCCCAAATAAAAACTTTACCTCTTGTGGAGCAATGCATTGTATATAAATGGAAAGAGAATGCAAATACTGTGTTATATGATCAATAAGTGAAAAAATACAACTCTTACCATGTACTAAGAGTAAGCTGATAATGAGATCCATGGAGGATCTCTCCATAGTGGTCTGATATGTCTCCATGAGACCCTTGTGAATGGAAAGGAATGAACCATGTGCTGCATGCAACGCCTTCTTCTTATGCTTGGAGATCCAAGTCAAGAATATCATATCATGGTAATAGATGTCTCCATCCACTAGTCCATCACTCTCATCTCTTACTTTTCCATCAAGTGCATCATATGTGAAGTGATCCTGGGAACACTCTGTCAAAAATCCCAAGCTCCCAAGTGAAAGCATTTTTGGCCTTTGTAATAAGGCTCTTTTCATCTCATAGCTCCATTCTTTGACATGCCAAATGCAAAAGTCATCTATCATAATGCTGCTATATATGGCTGATTCCTTCCAAAGTGGAATTACCTCCTGATCCTACAAAGCTAAGGAGTATCCCCTTTGCACCATGATTGTGCCACCATCTACTCATGCAGCATGCAAACTATGGGATAAAATCAGCCCATACTCTCCCAAGAGTATCCAAAACAACAACAACTCTTGTTCCCTCCTCATCTCCTCATCATACAAGTCATGTAGTAACATCATGATGATTGACTTGTAGAATGCCCCATACAACCAAATATTTTGTTTCCATATCATATGGGTGCCATGCAATGACCAAAACCATAACATACCTTTAGAAATATGATATGTCATATGATGACCAAACTTTTTTAAGATTAGCCAGCACATCCATGCCTCCTTCTTCCCTGTGTCATAGATTTACAAGTGGCTCACCAACCTCTTGCTGACCATCCTCACCCATCCATCCAAATGTGGGTGTCTCCTTCCATGCCCAAAATTGGTATCTCTCCAATGGAGAATGCCATCCTCCCAAAACAGATTACTACCTTTGCACTTCATGGGATGTTGAAGTACAACCTCCTGGAGATCTCCAAATGAATACCACTCATAAATGACCAATTTGACCCAATAAGGATCCAAATATGTTGTAGAAAAAAGCTTCTCATTGAGCTCTGATTTTCTCATCAATAAGGTTCTATCATAATAATGAGAGATATCATCCATCATAAGATGTCTTCCATCAATCATCTACTTATCCAATGTCACACAAGTATAATGGTCATCAGAATGCCCCAATAATGGTTGGGCCTCCAACTCATCACTTCTGCTCAATGACAGCGTTGTTGGTCTCCCTAATTGTGCATCTGCTGTCTCATGATCATGCACAATGTTGAACACATAGTTTTTCATTGGATTGATTAGGATAATGATCATCCTATCCTCCAAAACTATACACTCCAACCCAAAGTTTTGTGGGCAGCTCATCAATGAGAAAACCAGGATGGCTATATATCTCCTCCTTGAACAAATAAAGGGTCCTCTACACAGTGATAGTCTGTTTCTCTACTTCAGCAATGTGCTTTGATCCTAGGTCATGTATTTTCCCTGATGACATGTTCCCACAATCCTCCATATGATGTGCTGAAATAATACGAAGTGGAAATATGTGCATACCTTGGTAAAGCTTGGGAACATCTTGTACTGCTACAAGGGTCCCTTCCTTTGGTGTGATGACTTCCCCAACTACTGGTGATTATGGTTGCTCCTCTACTGATGTACCAGCGCTAGTGTAAGTCCCCTCCTCCTCATGCATCTTTTGAATAATGCATGGGACTCCAAGTGTCAAAAAATCAAGACCACTTTGCAATGATGCAACTGTTCCTCCTCCTGATGCAAGTATTCCTGCAGCAAGTGGTGGTGGAATTTTCCCTTCTTCTGGAATAATAATATGGAAATCCTCCCTTGGCTTCTCTGGTTTCTTCATATCAAACTTTTTGATCAACCTTTGAGTAAAATCTGCATAAGCAGTAACTCTGGCATGACTTAAATGGCTAAACCACCAAATGTTTGTTTCACCGTCAAGGTGTAGCACTGCAATCTTAATAGCTTCTCTTTCTACTACTGAATGTAACAAGAAGAATGCATCTAGCTCCATTCCCCAAGCCCTTCCTATGCATGTGGATAACCCATCAAATTTATACAATAGAAATTTATTATGCTTTCTCCTTCCATAGCTGCAAGGTCTCCTCTCTTCTTTGAGCTGAATCAACTCTGGGAGAGTTAGATTATCCTTAAAATCCCTTGACTGAGACTTGTACTCTGCAATATAATCTCTTAGAATCTCATGACCTAATTTTCCTCCATCTCCATGCCTTTCATATTCTTCTTCAAAAGAAAAGGGCATAGTGTATTTCTTTGGAGCTCTATGCAATATTGGTTCCTTCTTCTGCTAATAGGAGGTGCATGGACCTTCCTCATCTTGAAACCCTCTAGAGGTCTCATTGCATCTCTCCTTTCTCATCTGCTTGACCTCCTTGGAGAGGTTCTTCATAGATCTGAAACGTGATGAGACAAATCTCATTCCTTCCATATTTTTAGATCTCTTTTATTCTTCTTATAGCATATTGGCTTAAACTCACAAGCTGAGCCAAGATTATGCTTTGATACCACTGTAATATTCCCAAATGGGTAAAGTAGCAATATAGCACATAAACATGGAAAATAGTAGTGAATACATCAATACACCATTACATGAGACAAATTTACAACCATATTATTAAATGTATCAGCAAATAGTAGGCATAAGATCTTGAGGATCAAGTCTCTCAAGATATACAAAACAAGCCTCCAATAGGAAAATATGCCAATACATGAGAAACATGTTTGGTTTGTGTTATATTCTTTCCACGACTAGTCACGCGCGAGGGGGGTCATAGGGTGGGCGGTAGCCCCCCTTGTCGGGGTCGGGGGCAGTGCCCCGGAAAAAAAAATTGGTCCTTATTTTCCGGTGGGCGGACCCGCCAATGGTTTTGTGCATGGGTTTGCACATGGTTTTGGGGCATGATGGTTTTCAACCCCTGGTATTTTGTAGATCTGGTCAAGGGAACTACAGTTATGTTCTAATCCAAGGTTAATGGATTGGGGTTTATGTATGCTTCGGCATGTATATATATGTGTTGTAACACTAAAAGGAATATAATGAAAAATCAAGATGGTCATCCCAATTTGGGATCCAGGGGAAAATCTCTGTGTTTATCTATTTTATGTTTTATGCTCTCGCTATTATTGATTTTCTGTTTTAAGATTCATTTGCAAATAATTTCTGTACAGGGTTAAAACCTATATTTGGTATTAGAACAGTTTCGGCTTCAAGAAGATGCCTTTGCTACTGAGGGGTTTTTTTCTCTGGCCTGAGGTAGACCCTATTCAATAGGAGATCTACGGGATCGATTCTTGCGGTGAAAGAAGTTGGCGAGCGACGGGAAGATAGAGATCGAGAAATTTAATGGTCAGAGTTTTGAGTTGTGGAAGCTCAAGATGGAGGATCGGCTGGTGGATAAGGACCAGCGGATCGTGGTAGATCCGGGTAATAAACCAACGGCAATGTCAGATGAAGACTGGAAGAAACTGGATCGGAAGGCAAAGAGCATAATACGGTTGTGTGTCTCAGATTCAGTATTGTTGAATATATCTAGGGAAGCTATGGCGAATACCTTATGGGAGAAGCTAGGGACTTTGTACCAATCTAAGTCTCTGGTGAATTAATTGTTCCTGCGGAAAAAGCTGTATAACCTGAGGATGAAGGATGGAGACTCGGTGACAGAGCATCTGAACGCCTTCAATACTGTGGTAAGTCAGTTGTCATATGTTGATATTAAAATCTCAGATGAAGATAAGTTCATCAGTTTGTTGCGTTCTCTACCAGACTTGTGGGACAGTCTGGTTATTGCAATAGGTAGCAATACAACTACCTTGAATTTTGATGACATTGTCTCAGCCTTGCTGTCGGGGGAAATGAGACAGAGAAATATAGAGGGTCAAAGTGGAGATGCCTTATCTGTACGAGGAAGGTCCCAGAACAGAAACAAGAATAAGGTTTCAAGTGGGAGATCTAAATCTAGAGGGAGATCTAAATCTCCTAGAATGTTTGTAAAGGTGTGTTGGAAATGCAAAAAGGAAGGGCACTACAAAAAGGACTGCAGATCTAAATCTCTTGAGAAAATAAAGGGATCTGATGATGCTTCTTTTGCAAAAGCAAAAACCACCTCGGATGAAGGTGGGGATATGTATTTGGCTTCTTCTTCAAATACACATGTACATCATGAGTCATGGTTGATTGAATCGGGTGCATCCTTTCACTTCACTCCCCATAGGGAGTGGTTCTGCGAGTATGACAAATATGATGGTGATGATGTCTTCTTAGGTGATGATAGGAAGGCTAGAATTTTCGGACGTGGAAAATTCAAGTTGAAGCTGCAAGGTGGAAGGATTAGAACATTTCCTGGTGTTCTGCACATTCCTGCATTGGCCAGAAATCTGATTTTTGTAAGCAAGATGGATGATGCAGGTGTAAAAATAGTGTTTGAGAAATATTCCTGTAAGATGGTTCGGGGAGCACTAGTATTAATGCAGGGAGTTCAGATTGGAACTATGTACAAGCTTCAGGATAGAACTGTTATTGATGGGTGAAACAGTTATGTGATTCCTAAAGGTGGAGCGGAAATCCTAGAGGTCTATGGAGAAAAGACCATGCTATGGCATCAAAGGCTTGGACATATTGGAGAGAAGGGCCTTTAGATACTACATGGAAATTGTATGGTAGAAGGTATGTCTAATAGCTCTCTAGATTTTGATTTCTGTGAACATTGTGTATATGGGAAGAAAAATCGGGTGAGTTTCCCTTCTGGTGCTAAGAGGGCGAACAAGATATTAGAACTTGTGCACAGTGATGTGTTTGGACCTGTGTCGGTTCCATGACTGGGTAAGTATGTGTACTATGTTTCATTCATAGATGACTTCTCAAGGAATACATGGATATATTTCTTGAGGAAGAAGTCTGAATTCTTTGACAGATTTATAGAATTTAAGGCTCTGGTGGAAAACCAGACAAAGAAGAAGATAAAGGTGTTGAGGACAGATAATGGTGGGGAGTTATGCAAGAAGGAATTTGAAGAGTTCTGTAAGAAGTGTGGTATAGCACGACAGAAGACTACTCCATACACACCTCAGCAAAATGGAGTTACAGAAATAATTAATAGAACGTTGATGGAAAAGGCAAGAAGCATGCTCAGTGGTACTGGGTTAGGACAAGAATTCTGGGCAGAGGTAGTGGAGACTGCATGTTACTTGGTTAACAGATCACCTTCATTAGCGTTGGAGGATAAGACTCCACATGAGGTATGGACTGGTAAGAAACCCTCTCTTTCACATCTGAGGTATTTGGATGTGATGCATATGTACATGTTCCAGAGGAGAAAAGGAGCAAGTTGGATAATAAATCTGAATGGTGCATATTTATTGGGTATAAGGATGGTTTAAAGGGTTACAATATTTGGAACCCGGAAATAAGGAAGGTTGTGTACAGCTGCGATGTAGTGTTTAGAGAGGTGAAATATGTTGTTAAACATGAATTCCTACCAAAGGAACCTAAGAAGATAGAGTTTGAGCTAAAGGAGGATGAATCAAACTCTACAACAGAAGAAGACTCAGAAGAGGAAGAGCCACAAACTCCAGCTGTGAGAAGATCAGTTCGAGAAAGAAGACAACTAGAAAGATATAGTCCATCTACTTTCTGTTCAAATTTTTCTTTAACTATAACTAATGATGATCCCAGAACTGTCAGGGAGGCAGTAGATTCAGAGGATGGAAAACACTGGAAGGAGGCCATGGTTGATGAAATGGCATCCTTGCATAAAAATGAGGCATGGGATCTGGTGGAGTTGATGGCTGGAAGGAAGCCCATTGGGAGAAACTGGGTATTTAAGAAGAAGATGAATGTAGAAGGCAAGGTGGAGAAATAAAAAGCTCGGTTGGTAGAAAAGGGTTATTCCCAGGTGTCGGGAATATATTTTGGTGATATTTCTTCTCCTGTTGCCAAAGTTACCTCTATTAGATTACTTTTATTTGTTGCTGCTGCATTTGATTTTGAGGTAGAACAGATGGATGTGAAGACATAATTTCTTCACGGGGATCTGGAAGAGGAGATGTACATGAAACAACCTGAAGGATTTATGGTGGATGGGAAGAAATAACTGGTATGCAGGTTAAAGAAGTCTCTATATGGGTTAAAACAGTCACCAAGGATGTGGTATCAGAAATTTGATACCTATATACGGGGACTTGGTTGTGAAATGACAAAGAAATTATCCAAGATTTGAAGACCCAGCTGTTCTCCAAATTCAACATGAAGGATATTAGTGCTGCAAACTATATTTTGGGCATGGAAATTAAGAGAGATAAGGTAAAGAGGAAGCTCTGGTTAAACCAGAGGAAGTATGTCGAGACTATATTACAGAGGTTCAATATGCAGGATAGTAAACTGGTGAATGTTCCTATTCCTATAGGAACAAAACTGTCTATTGAACAGTGTCCCAAGACACAAGAAGAAGAGGAGGGTATGCCCCGTGTTCCATATGCAAGTGCAGTGGGTAGCCTGATGTATGCAATGGTCTGTACTAGACCAGAAATTTCACATGCAGTGGGAGTATTGAGCAGGTTTATTTCAAACCCATGGAAGGAGCATCGGACAACAATGAAGCGCGTTTTCAGATATTTGCGTGGCACTAGTGATTATGGCTTATGCTACCAGGGAAGACCAGGATTGGAAAGAGAGTTGGACATTTGTGGTTTTGTTGATGCTAATTGGGTTGGAGATTTGGACCAAAGAAGATCTACAAGTGGGTATGTGTTTAGCCTATTTGGAGGTGCAGTCAGTTGGATGAGTAAAATACAGTTTGTAGTGGCTCTTTCAAATACAGAGGCAGAATACATGGCATAGATTGTGTTCAAGTATGGGGTTGGTGCAACAAGCTATAAGGATAGACTGTGATAGCCAAAATGCAATTTTTTTGGCTAAGAACCCTGCTTATCATTCAAAGACAAAGCACATTGATGTTCAATATCACTTTGTGAGATATATGGTTGAGGCTAAAAGGGTGTTGCTGGTAAAGGTGGACACTTTGAAGAATTTTGCAAATGCATTGAAAAATTCAGTGAGCACTCAAAATTTCTCTTGGTGTAGAGAAACAATGGGTGTTGCAAAGCTGGGCTAATGACTCAGCTCTCCTGTGGCCCCCCGCGGAAAGAAAACAACAAGTGGGAGAATGTTGGGTTTGTGTTATATTCTTTCCATGAATAGTCACACATGAGGGGGTAATAGTGGGGGTCATAGCCCCCCCTGTACATTTCGCTGGGCGCAACGTACGGGGGGTCAGAGGGGGGGTGGTAGCCCCCCCTTTCGGGGTCCGTGGCAGTGCCCCAGAAAATTGTTTTGGTCCTTATTTTCCGGTGGGCGGACCCGCCCATGGTTTTGAGCATGGGTTTGCACATGGTTTTGGGGCATGATGGTTTTCGGCCCCTGGTATTTTGTAGATCTGGTCAAGGGAACTACGGTTATGTTCTAATCCAGGGTTAATGGATTGGGGTTTATGTATGCTTCGGCATGTATATATATGTGTTGTAACACTAAAAGGAATATAATGAAAAATCAAGCTGGTTGTCCCTATTTGGGATCCAGGCAAAAATCTCTGTTTTTATCTGTTTTATTTTTTATGCTCTTGCTATTTTTTATTTTATGTTTTAAGATTCGTTTGCAGATAATTTCTGTACAGGTTTAAAACCTACAAAACATTGTTATACAAACGCCATGAGCCATGATAGTGCAATTTTAGGGCATAAACTACTAAAAAAATGATATAAAAATGTATGTATGCTTTTATATAGCTCAAATTGTGTTGGGAATAGATATCTATCCTCCCAAGCACTTTTCCAAGACTATAATATCCCAAAATGGGAACAGCTACACTATTGGGAATAATCTGAGTTATTACCAATGTGGAGCTTCAGAAAATCATGAGCTTGTTAATGTAGAGAAGATCAATAGATGTAAAATAACATCATACCAGCAGATGAAATAACCTTAGCAACAAGATGATCTATAATCTCCTTCCCGGGTAGGGAAAATGCAGCATTATACAGCATAAAACAGTTGTCTTCATAAAATAATGCTATACAAGTGATAAATGGGACTTGGATCCCTTAGAAGACATGATATAAAACTCACATGAAGAATTAGAGGTGAAACAAATCACTCTAGCTCATATAAACAGATCTCCCCAAGTCAATGCAGCTCAAATAAGCCCAAACCCCATAGCCTAGCTCATGCAGAAAGTACTAAATCAAGGACTGTGTTATTCTAATGGGGTTTTATGAAGAAAATGATGAAACAAGTTTGATATAGAGCTTATATTAATCAAATAGTAGAGAAATGGAGGTTTAACCTCTTTTACACAAAGAAAAAGACACCCGGCAAGGGTTTCCGGCAATATACATGTACAAAAAGCAGGACTCCAAAATATAACGCAGTCTACTGCAAAACTGCATTAAACATGGCTAAATATGACATATGAAAGCTGAATAATACATAAAATGGCCAAAGGCCTCTCTAATATCACTCGCGAAGGGAAATAAGCACCTCCTCCTCAAAGACTAGCATAAAATCAAAGGGTGCAACCCTGCTGCTGCTGCCCCTACATAAAAGATGCAGTTTTCTGAAGGAAACTGTGCTGTGGTTGAATATGGATGAATGGCCCCAAGAAAAATTCTGAAATTAAGCTCCAATCCTTCCCTCTTGATCCCTTAAGCAATTTGATCCAAAGAGAGGATGGAATTCTCGCACGGGAATTCTTTGCACTAAGCAGTGCAGCAACTCCGGCTAAATAGCTGAAGCATGAAAATAGTCAGAAGACCAAAGATAGCTGAATACATGAATTATCTACTTGATTCTATGCTTTCCTTTTTATCTTTGGTGAGCCTCCTCAACCTGGACCCCACTCAATGTTGAGGTCTTTTCCTAGTGAAGCTTCCTCCTTCAAAACTGTGTTGCCCTAGCTAGCTTCCCTCCTCTTTGTAGCAGTGTTGTTGACTTGGTCAACTGGGACTAATCCACCTGCAATGCCTCTTTTCACACTAAGGGATCTTCAATCCTGTTCTCATATGTGTGTCTAGGCTGATCCTTGTTCACATTGAGCTAGTTTACTTGGGTGATTTCTTCCTCCTCAAGAATGCATATTGACTTAGTCAAAATTGACTGTGTCCCCATCTATTTTGCCCCTGTTCACACTTGGAAGTGTAAAACCAGCTCCTAGAGTGATCTCCTTCCTCACTAAGGTGGAATTTATTCATATCTTTATTTTTCATGGGCCTCCTTTCCCATTTATTCCTCTTCTAGGTGAAAGTAGCAAAATCTAATATTCCAAATTGCTGTGTGCAAATTTTGGAATATTATAAAGACAACCCAGGAAGGGTTTCCAGAAATACCCAAAAGTGAAAAATGTCAGAATGCAATCCTAGGGCTGAATAGAAGATGCAATTTAATACTTGAAGGAGGTGTATTAACTGATATTAAATTATATATCTTCTCCAATAGATCCTCCAAGTGAAAGGCTGATCCCAACACTGAAGATCTAACCGTCCAAATCAAGCACTGAATCCTCCACTACAAATGCTCACTAGAATAACGCAGTCTATGAGGGAATCTGTGTTGTAGATGATGGAAATAGGTTTTCCAGATACCAATATATGAAATAAATCCCAAGGGCCTTCCTTTTTGACCTCCCAATGGAAAGAATGTTTCCTCCACTGAAAAACAAGCATTGAAAGTGGCCCTAACAATCCTCCACTGCAACACAACATAAATCTGAACAGAAACTGCGTTGTAGCTAAAGACTGAAGCTTGGCCTGATGCCTGGATGTGGATTATAGAACTCAATAATCTCTCCTAAGTAGGCACTCGAAGTCCCCCAAGGATAAGTGTGGGATTCCCGCTCGGGAACACCCTTGTACTAAACAGTACAACAGACCCTTCTAAACAGCAAAAGCATGCATAGAAATCTCACCTGACAAATCCAGATCTAAAAATATCAAAATAAATAATAATCTAACATGCCTTCTATGGCTGCCTTTCCCTTCCTTATATGCTTTTTTATCCTTCTCATCTTGGGTCCCACTCATTAAAGACACTTCTCACATGGAGACTATCTCCCATTAACTCTGTGTTGTTTCACATGGATGATCCACTCTCTCTATGCCAAAGTTGTTGATTTGGTCAACATTGACCTTGTCCACATGCTTTTGCCCCTATTCACAAATGGAGGTGCTTTATCCAGCTATCATGATGATCCATTTTCACATTAGGAGGGATTTTATTCCTACTAAAGAGATTTATGGGTTTCCCTACCCACTTATTCATCTATCTAAAGACAAAAGAAAAAAATGAATATTCCAATTAGGTGTATGCTAATTTAGGAATATTACAATCCTCCCCTCCCAAATGTTTCTTGTCCTCAAGAAACTACAAGGATAGAACTGAAGAGACTCCTCTCCTCCTGTATCATCCTCATATGATAAGTTCCTCCAATGAACAAGATGCTCTCTCATCAATATGTCCCCAAGCTGCTCCTCCCAAATGTATAAGCTAGCTTTTGGTGAAAAATTCAAATGGCTCTGAACATGTCGCAGTGGAATATCCATGGAGGTAACTATATGTTTTCTAGAGGCCTTTATGGGGCATGGAATCTGAAATATATCGGGAACCATCATTCCCATGTGAAGCTCCCATCCCCAAGCTATCATCCACACAAAATGAGTCACCCTCCAAGATGGTAACTCATGGAAAAACTCCTCCACCTTAAGCTTCTGCAATGTAGGTGGGCTGCATAGCTGATATTGATAGACCAAAATGTCTATCCCATGCTATCCCTCTCTTCATTTATGATAAGTGTAGAGTGGTTGTCGATTTCGGGCTGCAATAATATTTCCTTCAAGAGGAAAGAAATAAAATAGATCCTCAAATATCCTCTCTCTAGTGTCATGAATCATGCTTTCCCAAACCATCCTATATACAATGAATAGGACATCATCACAATATGGAATCCAAATGAGAAAGATACTGAAAGTTTTATGTAGTGCTGGAAGGTACCAATAGTTTCCCAAGTGGCTACAATGCAATTTTGCTAACTATTGTTTCATAATATAATATGGCAAGTTTTCTCCTAACCATTTTCTACTTGTGCATGTCATCTCATCTACTAGAAAATAGTAAATGGAATTGTGTATCAACTGAGCATAAAAATAATAGCACAACACTTGCCTAAAGCCATACAAGAAATGGCTATCTCCATCACTAATGTTGATCTCAGAAATACCATTAAGCCCAAATAAAAACTTTCCCTCTTGTGGAGAAATGCATTGTATATAAATGGCAAGAGAATGAAAATATTGTGTTAGATGATCAATAAGTGCAAAAATACAACTCTTACCATGTACTGAGAGTAAGCTGATAATGAGATCCATGAATTATCTCTCCATAATGGTCTTATATG
This sequence comes from Pinus albicaulis, assembly GCA_034641835.2. Taxonomy (NCBI): domain Eukaryota; kingdom Viridiplantae; phylum Streptophyta; class Pinopsida; order Pinales; family Pinaceae; genus Pinus; species Pinus albicaulis. The sequence goes on along the minus strand of CM076573.1, from coordinate 4,248,004 downwards.
TCTCCATGAGACCCTTGTGAATGGAAAGTAATGACCCATGTGCTGTGTTACACCATTTTTTGGTCATCTAACCTATTATCATTAGATGGACCCAGGTACACCATGTAAGACCAATTTTACCCCAAGTAAAATTGCTTTCACTATGAAAATAACTTAGTAAACCACCTTTATTAAGTTGTTTATGGTCTAAACAGGAAACCCCATGAGGAAATATTAAATAAATATACATTTGCTTGATTTTCCTCAAGGAATAATTAGTTAAATAATTGTTTAATTAATATTTCTGGTTGTATTTAACCCAAAACAAGGAAATCAATTAGATAAATCATTATTTATCTTATTATTTTCTAAGAATAATTGTTTAAATATTATTTAAATAATATTCTTTGTTAAATATGACTAATTCACCCTTAAATAATTAAATAAATCATTATTTATTTGATTATTACTCAACGACATCCTTAAAATGATAAATAAATCATTTATTTATTTATTATTTACAAATAAAGGGATTTGACCCAAGTCAAATTCCTTTTTCCTCCAACAAATATAATAAAATATTCCATAAAAGTTGGATCTTGATTTGGTTAATAATATTTTAATTATGCACCAATATCTAGACTAACTCAATATTTTGTTATAAATAGAAGGGTTTTCCCATTCATTTACCACCTTTTGTTGCCTAAAGATCACTCTGGATCTAAACTTTTGGTCTGACTATTGATCCACCATCATAGTCATATTTTTCCATTTTTGTCTGTATTTTCTACACCATCAAGAGAGAGGAATTATAGATCTGAAGTGCTGAGGACTTACAAGAACCCATCCCATTGAGGAGAACAAGGAACACCGTCTTGTGTTTTCCTCCCAGGTGCCATTAATACAAAATTCATTTGATATATTCTTGTCTTTTCTATTGGATGCATGGAGTAAATCTTGTTTTTTCTACTGTTTAATGTCTTCTAATGCATAGATCTAGATTTTTGCAGCATTTATCTTGATCACCTAACTGCAGATCTGAATATATTAGCAGTCATTTCTGCTGTTAGGATTGTTTGTTATGCGCAGTTGAAGTGGTTTTTTTTCATACGCTTGGAATTAAGATTCATACTAACAACTGGTGACTCCACACGGGTTTACAATTACGATTGATGTCGTTTTTCTGATCCTTGCATATCTAGTTGCTTCAAACCCTAATATTTCTCTTCAGCCCCTTGTTTTTTCTTTTCTTGATGTTTTTTTTAATCTATAAAACCCTAAAATGATAAAAATTCTTACTTCTGTGTATTTTCTGACCTATTGCGCAGGTGATAGACATCAGCTGCAGCTGAGACGACAAATTTTTCTAAAACCTTCCGCCAAGAATGCCGAAAGTCCAGGTCGCACTTTTTGGCCCAAAACCTGCGACCTAGACCTTCAGGGCGCACTTTACAGCCCAAAAACTGTGACCTCTGCTGAAAACAGGTCAGAAACTACGACCTGAACTTTTTGAAGGGATTTTTCTGAAAGTTCTATGGGTTTGTCTGAGCCTCTGTTTAGGGTTGTCTGACCTCCATCTCCACCCATTTTGGACCTGTACTTGTTTTGTTTCACTCAACTAAATGGAAACCTATCCCCCCTAGGGCTTCAGTACCCTCCACTTTTTGTGGAAGAGTTTTTGCTGTTGCAGGTTGTCTGAAATTTCAGGGTCTTCAGCCATTTTTTCACATCTAATACCTTACCTTAAGATCCACTTCAGATTGGCTTGTTATCCATATAAATCACCTCATCTAGCTTTTTTTGTTTTTCCTCTATGGTTCACTCCATTTCCCTCCAGGACATAGCCTTTTGCCACTTTTTTTACAGCATTTTTTCCTTTGATTTGTTGTTGTTTTCTGCACCACCTTCCAGCATATTTTGTCTTTTAGATCCCTATCCCTCTTGACCTTAGATCTATTACCTTTTTTAGTGTGTTTTGATTATTTTTTTACTCACCTATAGACTAGTTGTTGAGAGACCCGATTCCTTGGGTTTAGATTATTGCATTATTAGCTATTTATTTTCTGTTTTTGTAGGCCTATATACTGTTGTTTGCAGGTTCATTTACAGCCATACAACAACACTTTTTATTTTTCTCTACAAACGTGTGGGTTTAAAAATTAAAATTTGCACACTTTTACACACACTCCCTAAGCGAAAAAGGGCTTGGTTAACACCGCCAAGCAAAGACTCTAAAACATTGAAATAATTTGATACTGCACCTCTTTGCCCTTGTTTCAACATTGTAATCACTTGATCCTGCACCTCCCTGCCCTTTTTGGTCTCTTTTTCCTTTGTGTCATGTTTGTGTCGTTACCATTGTGCCACCAAGGCGTTTATCCCAAAGACTTCTTGGCCTTCATCCTTAGTTTCCGGCAGGAAGACTTACTCCTCCGCGTAGGGTTCGAGTTAGTCCCCCACCGAGTCTGTACACCGACTCTTCTTCTGGTCATTTAGGTTCTCCTTCTCATTCTACCTTCAGTTCTCCTCCTGACACCTTCACCATGTTTGGTGCAGGACCTGCTGCTGGTGGTAACCCTGGCCCTCGGGCTGGGAATACCACTAGTGGGACCGCAACGGACACTACCCTGGCTGCACCCTTGCTCCCTTTCATGGCAGGCCTCAACCTCCCAGATTTTGACCAGTTGATAAACGAACTTATACACCATGATGCTAGTTGGCCTGCTATGCCAACAAAGCTCCCTTCAGACATCCCAAAGTTTTAATTCCTTGCTGGAGAAGATCCTTCAAATCATACTCGATCTTTCCACATGTGGTGTTCGTCTAACTCCATCACCGATGACTCTGTCTGTCTTCGGTTGTTCCAACGAACGCTTACAGGTGAAGCTTCTAAGTGGTATGTTGATCAGGCCCTTTCCTCCCATACCACCTTTGCGACTCTTGCCAAAGATTTTTTGTCTTATTTCCAACTTCCCCTTTGTTACGACACTGGTACCGAACTCTTGACCTCTTTCCGTTAATCTTCTGCAACCCGCCTATCCGACCATGTTCAGGAATGGAGGAGAAGAAAGAGCCTATGTCGAGCCCCTACCTTCGAAGACCGTGTCTACATGGATTGGTTCCTTAGATCTCTCTTTCTACCTATCGGGAAAGATGTCGCATCGCACTTTCCTCAAACCGAAGAAGCCGCTCTCCAAATTGCATTAAAATATGACTTGATCTACGCTCATTCAAGTTATGTTTATACCATTCTACCTGATCTTCCTAGACTCAGTGATGCCAATGCACCGGGGGCATCTCACGTTGCCAACAGTATTGTTGGAGCTCTCTTCAATCCATATGCTCAACCTCCCATGGGCTATAGTTTTCCTCAGGGAGGGACCAGCACCTCCTGCACTTTTCCCCCTCCCGGTAGCACGTATCCAGGATACGGCATGCCTCCTATTTTTCCCCAACCTCCTATTTACCACACTACTACCCAACCTCCTTATTATCCGTATCCACAGCCTGGTGCTCCATCTCCTCCAGCATTAGCACCTCCTCCTCCCTTGCCTTCTCAACCCCCACAACAACAACCACTACCCCCTCCGGGATAGGTGTACGCACAGCAGGGCACGACTAATCCTCCTCCCTCAAAAAGGAAGAGGAAAGGCACTCAAAAGCAAGCTACCCCTGGTAATCCTGGACCTAATCAAGGTAATGCTCCTAACACTACAAACCAGCAACAAAGCACTCAGCCCAAGCAGAATAGGCCTATTCGTACGAACAAGCCATGTTCGTGTTGTGGTGTTTATGGTCATTATACGCATGATTGTCCTCTTCTGCCACATATGCGACAACTATGGGAGTCTCAAGCAACATTGAGAGGACAACAAGCCGTCCCTTCCGTTCTTCCTAGTCCTACACCTAGTCAACCAGCTATGCTTATTGATCCTTTCCCTCAGTAAGGATTTGTGGCTACCCAACCACTTGAAGGTCAGGTGGCCACCCAACCTCTTCCATCTGGTTCCCCTGATTACCAGATTCTCATGATGTCCTCTGATCAACCTTCTGAACTGCCTTCTCCTGGCCCTTCACCTTCAGCTGGTACTCATGAGCCCCTTTATCCTCCTGGAATGGTTCCTCTAGGCCTTAAAAATCTTGGAGCCATCCCACCTGGTCATTACCCCTCTGGTTAGATACCATTCCTAGCTCCCCCACCAGGAGTGTACACGGTACCTGTCATGACCACCCTCTCTCTTCCTAACCTGATCCTTGGGATTCCCATTCGGTACATCGATCCTCTAGCCGCTACCCTGCTTGGTCAACCCAAACATTATCTTGCTTTGACCTCGGTTCAATCGGTCCCCATGACTTCTCCTTCTCCAACAGTGCCTCATTCACCCCAATAGGAACCATATCCCATTACGATCGCTTCAGGTAGGAAGGGAAAAGCTCGCAAGGGGGCATCAAAGGACAAGCCTGCCCTGACAAACCCTGCCCCTTCTCGGCCTCCAAAGCGTACCATCTAGTGTGCTTTGTGTCATGTTGTCAGCCACGCCACCCATACTTGTTCGGAGTTGCCTCGCCTTAAGTCCATGGTCAATGAGATGTTTCCGGAATCTGATATCCCAGAGGTATATGTCACTATACCCGATTCAATCCCGAAACTCAAACCATTGTGCACAAATCACCCTTGTGCTTTGTGTGAATTCCATGGCCACTACACTCACCTCTATCCTCGCCTTGAAGAGTATCATTCCTCTTTAGAAATCGTACGCCAATTCGAGGCCAAGCACAATGAGTCCACCGCTCCCTTATTTGTGCATCTTACTTCGGCAACACCAGAGGACACGAATGCTCCCATTGAAATTCCCCTTTATGATGTCAAGATAACAGAGCCTTGGTCCTCCATCTACTATCTATCATCATCCATGAGACCCTCGATGGAAGTCCCCTTAGAGACTCTCCCTGATGTTTCGCCTGACCTCTCTTCAGCGATCACCCTGGGTTCAACATCGGTAGATCCTTTTTCTGATTACTTTTCTGTCACCGCTTTTGATGATGCGCATGTGAACCTCTCTTCTCATGATGATGAGTCAGGTAGCTTCGTCGTGTCAGATGGTATTTCTTCCACCAGTCACCCCATCCTCTATTACGATGACGAAATTATGGAAGTAGTCACCACCCCTGACTTTAAATATTCCCCCTTACATCGAACCCATACATCCAAACCACAAACACCGTGTGGCCATTACATGGACACCCAATGTTCGGGTAAGGGGGCACTCATAGTTGCGAATCCAGGAGAAGAAATTCCACACAACTCTTCGAGTGTATCTGGTCGTGTCGAATTTAGTACCATTATTCTTCTACATTTAGAAGAACCTCTAGAGTCCCATATCACCTCAGATCACTCTAGGGATGATACCCCTCATCATTCCTTCATATTACATAAACAACCCAGTCCTTTTGACATTGTTGTTGACCAACCTGTGAATTGTCTGGGAGAGCACCAATTCGTTATCCCAAAATCCTCTCTTTGGGATAGTGACACCATGTATACCAAACTGGAAAACTAAAGTCCATTTGATTCATATATGCAGTACCAAAAGAGATTGGTAATCCCCCATTCCCTTTCTCAAACTGCATAACCATAACGAAAACAAATGGCGCACCCCATCATTAAAATGTGTTTAGATTCCCCTTTTTTATAAAAACATTTTGGCATGACCACAACATGCTTAGGGGCACCAATGCCCCTTAATCATAAAAATCCCAGATCTGATAAAAACAAGACTAAATCCCTTTCTCACGGCCGGGTCACACTTTCTAGGTCATTTCCTAGGGCGGTCAAAAGTTTTCTGCAGGATGCTGCTGGCAGGCAGACCCCGAGAATCCATGACGCTTTGTTCATGAGCTGGGTACCTAAACCAAACTTTTGAACTTTCAACCCACTGAAATGAAAGAGTAGGATTAGGCATCTTACCTACAACTGACGGATCTCAAATTCCAATGGTTTTTTTGTCTACTATGATCACCGCAAGATTTAGGGCCTTCCCTCCTCACTACATTCACCACAACTCCACCTACAAATGAGTGATTTTGGAAGGAAAATGCCTTATTAAAAGAAAACGCCTGATTTTTTTTTCACTTGCTACGACCAAATCGTAGCTCAATTTGAATAACCGTCTATACCATTGGAAAGATCTCACCAAGCCCTCAAATGGGTATCTGTCAGTTTTTAGTGACTTGATACTCCACCACGACACATTTTTTCCATGAAGCGTCACTTCACCCCTCCTCAAAATCGAATTTCTTCACTTCCAACACTCGTACTGGGGGAACCACTTTGCCTCCATACTGGTCCATGCTCGTGTCGACTTTCTTCATGAGTTACCATCTTGTACTCATGTTTGTATGGTCCCCATTAGACCTTTTCTATGTGGCACCACCATCGAGTCACCCTTGTTTAGACCATCCGAGTTGAGTCATCATTGCATTCATGGAGTCTATCACGAGTCACTTTGCATCCTGTTATAGTCCTCCATCCTTCATTGCTTTGTCCCTCTCTCGTGTCGCACACTATGGCATTCAGTCCCACCGTCCCCTATCCCTCATGATATTGTGTCAGTCACTACCAAGTCATCCATGTCATTTATGCTCTAACAAGGGATGTCGTATGTCGCTACTCAATACTCCCCATTTCATCATCATCATTGGTGTCAGTCTGTCAGTGACTCTACTATTTTCTCTCGTGCCATAGTTGAGGATCCCTTATTTCCTCACCTATGGCGGACCTCCTTCTATTGATATCAGATCATTCATTCCAAAAGACAGGTCTAGAGGGCGGTGTACCTTGGTTCCAGCTTCCACTCTTGTTCAGCGCCTCAGATCAAGAAAAGGGACTCCTCATTTCCCTTTGACTTGATTTTTTCTTAGCTCCAGCTCCTTTCAGCATGATTGAGATCCGTATACTCGATGGTTTAGTGAGGCAGCAGCTGACATCAGTGCTTCCAGGATGTATTGGCAGGATATCTCGGCCCTCAGAGGTGGCCTACATGCAGCCCCCACACACTCGGATGACCTCTTCATTACAGCCTTCGATGCAGCTCCATACATTTGATGATGTCGGCCTCAGCCGCTTGCAGCGCCTTTTTGTTTACATATATCAATCAAATTTTCAGAGCCCTTTCCTATTTTCAGGGGCATCTAGGTTGCATTTATATCTCATGTACTCAGATATCATTGTACAAGTCCTGACTGTTATCCCAGGCACAATATGTATGTGGGATTCATTATTTTGTTGTTTATATGGCTCATGTTTATGCCAGCATGTGTTATATTGGCCAGTCCCATGGTTTTCCGGACGCCTTATTGTATGTACTTTGCCTTGGCAGGCATAGGTATGCCTCCCTTGCCACCTATAGCACAAGTACTCATGCTTCAAAGACACTTGTCACACCTGTAAGTCTCGCCTCCTCAAGGACTAGTTCTTTCAGTGCTTTTTTCTACCTTATACTTCTCTCTCTTTGACTTCCCCTTCGATGTCTAGTGATTGAGTTCTTACAATGTACTTCGATCATACGTTTAGCTCCTAATGATCGCATGCTGGGGGGCAATCTGTTACACCATTTTTTGGTCATCTAACCTATTATCATTAGATGGACCTAACCTATTATCATTACATGGACACAGGTACACCATGTAAGACCAATTTTACCCCAAGTAAAATTGCTTTCACTATGAAAATAACTTAGTAAACCACCTTTATTAAGTTTTTTATGGTCTAAACAGGAAACCCCATGAGGAAATATTAAATAAATATACATCTGTTTGATTTTCCTCAGGGAATAATTAGTTAACAGTAGTTTAATTAATATTTCTGGTTGTATTTAACCCAAAACAAGGAAATCAATTATATAAATCATTATTTATCTTATTATTTTCTAAGAATAATTGTTTAAATCTTATTTAAATAATATTCTTTGTTAAATATGACTAATTCACCCTTAAATAATTAAATAAATCATTATTTATTTGATTATTACTCAACCACATCCTTCAAATGATAAATACATCATTTAATTACTTATTATTTACAAATAAAGGGATTTGACCCAAGTCAAATTCATTTTCCCTCCAACAAATATAATAAAATATTCCGTAAAATTTGGATCTTGATTTGGTTAATAATATTTTATTTATGCACCAATATCTAGACTAACTCAATATTTTGTTATAAATAGAAGGGTTTTCCCATTCGTTTACCACCATTTTTTTCCTAAAGATCACTCTGGATCTAAACTTTTGGTCTGACTATTGATCCACCATCATAGTCATATTTTTCCATTTTTTTCTGGGTTTTCTACACCATCAAGAGAGAGGAATTCTAGATCTGAAGTGTTGAGGACTTACAAGAACCCATCCTATTGAGGAGAACAGGAAACACCCTCTTATGTTTTCCTCCCAGGTGCCATTAATACAAAATTCATTTGATATATTCTTGTCTTGTCTATTGGATGCATGGAGTAAATCTTGGTTTTTCTACTGTTTAATGTCTTCTAATGCATAGATCTAGATTTTTGCAGCATTTATCTTGATCACCTAACTGCAGATCTGAAGATATTAGTAGTCCTTTCTGCTATTAGGGTTGTTTTTTATGCGCAACTAAAGTGGTCTTTTTTCATACGCTTGGAATTAAGATTCATACTAACATGCTGCATGCAAGGCCTTCTTCTTATGCTTTGAGATCCAAGTCAAGAAGATCATATCATGGTAATAGATGTCTCCATCCACTACTCCATCACTCTCATATCTTACTTTTCCATCAAGTGCATCATATTTGAAGTGATCCTAGGAACACTCCATCAAAAAACCCAAGCTCCCAAGTGACAGCGTTGTTGGCCTTTTTAATAAGGCTCTTGTCATCTCACAGCTCCATTCTTTGACATACCAAATGCCAAATTCATATACCATAATGCTGCTATATATGGTAGATTCCTTCCAAAGTGGAAGTACCTCCTGACCCTCCAAATCTAAGGAGTAGCCCCTTTGCACCATGATCATGCCACCATCTACTCCTTCAACATGCAAAGTATGGGAGAAAATCAGCCCATACTCTCCCAAGAGTATCCAAAGCAACAACAACTCTTGTTGCCTCCTCATCTCCTCATCATACAAGTCATCTAGTAACATCAAGATTATTGAATTGTAGAATGCCCCATACAACCAAATATTATGTTGCCATATCATATGGGTGCCATGCAATGACCCAAACCATAACATACCTTTAGAAATAGGATATGTCATATGATGACCAAACTCTTTTAAGATTAGCCAGCGTAGCCATGCCTCCTGCTTCCTTGTGTCATAGATTTACAAGTGGCTCACCAACCTCTTGCTGACCATCCTCACCCATCCATCCAAATGTGGGTGTCTCCTTCCATGCTCAAAATTGGTATCCCTCCAATGGAGACTACCATCCTCCCAAAACAGAATACTGCCTTTGCACTTCATGGGATGTTGAAGTACAACCTCCTGGAGATCTCCAAATGAAGACCACTTATAAATGACCAATTTGACCCCATAAGGATATAAATATGTTTTAGGAAAAAACTTCTCATTGAGCTGTGAAGTGATCATCAAGAAGGTTCTATCATAATAATTAGAGATATCATGCATCATAAGATGTCTTCCACCAATCATCTTCCTATCCAATGTCACATAAGTATAATGTTCATCAGAATGTCCCAATAATGGTTGGGCCCCCAACTCATCACTCCTGCTCAATGACAGCGCTATTGATCTCCCTAATGGTGCATTTGTTGTCTCATGATCATGCACAATGTTGAACACATAGTTTTTCATTGGACTGATTAGGATAATGCTCATCCTATCCTCCAAAACTATACACTCCAACTCAAAGTTTTGTGGGATCATCAATGAGAAACCAAGATGGCTATATATCTCCTCCTTGAAAAAATCAAGGGTCCTCTGCATAGTGATAGTTTTTTGCTCTAATTCAGCAATGTGCTTTGATCCTAGCTCATGTAATTGCCTTGATGGCATTTTCCCACAATCCTCCATATGATGTGCTGAAATAATAGGAAGTGGAAATACGTGCATACCTTGGTAAATCTTGGGAACATATTTTACTGCTACAAGGGTCCCTTCCTCCATTGTGATGGCTTCCCTAACTGTTGGTGATTATGGTTTCTCCTCTACTGATGCATCAGCGCTGGTGTAAGTCCCCTCCTCATGCATCTCCTAAATAATGCATGGGATTCCAAGTGTCAAAAAATCAAGACCACTTTGCACTGATGCAAGTGTTCCTCCTCTTGATGTAAGTACTCTATTAAGCAGGTAAATCCTCTCTGCGGACAAAGACGATCCCTCTAGCCCTAGATTGGGTCTAGAAACAAAGATACATGCTAGAGTGTAGGTTCCTAATTAAAGAATGAAAGAGGACACGGTAGATCAACCTACCTATAATCCAATGTTGTCGTCACAGCTGTAGTGGTGGTGGCCTCTCGCTCCTACTTCGGCAAGTCACAATCCTTCTACAGCCATGCTCGGATACCTGCACATAGAAAAGTAAACAAGAGCAACATACAACATAATAATTTCATTCGTAATCACTAACCAGTCAAAGAGGGCTAAGCATATTGCATTAAAAAAATGACATAACACAAAATGGGAACCCAAACAATAGTCACATATATATATTGATAGAAGGAAGAGGTGAAACCTCAGCTTTGACGTCGCAGTCTCCTCCAGCGGGGTTCAGCCGAAGTGCCTCTCAGATACTCGTTAGGGGATTTGGACGGGATGAGGGCATGGACTTAAGCCCTCTCAACGAAGTTCCTTCTTGTTCTATCTCTTCAACAATTAAGCTCTAGTAATTCAATTCTCCATGTTTAGCTAGCTTATTCAAGGAGAGATAGCTTCTTTTTATAGAGGAAAAGGAGGAGGTTAGGATCCTTACAAAGGTGGAAGGGAATCCTATCCTTTAGGAGGTTCTCATGGGAGGTGGAAACCATAAACTAAAGGAGGGATTCCATGGTTATTCAGTCCAACTAATCCCAATGACTCATCCTCGAAGTTGTTGGAGTGGAATCTCCACCTCTATTTTTAAAAAACATTCCATAAACAGCTCGGCACGAGTGTCTAACTGGGATAGAGTGCCAACTGGCATGGGGCCTAGTGTTAATCTTCCCCATCGACATGAGGGTAGAACTGGATACTCGCGCCAAGGAAAAAACAAGGGTTTTTAAAGCTCTGCTTATGGAATTTTCAACATAAGGAATATTTCTCTCATGTAAAGGGATGCAATGATGGTCTTTGCAAGGCATGACACTTCTTATTAGTCATAGAAATGACCCTATAATGGGCGAGATTGGGATTGCAGGGATAGTGAAAAAATGTTGTGTAACAGATGCCCCCTAAAGCATAAGGTCTGAGGGAGAGGGAGGGGCAAAATTCTTTATGAGAACGCATTTGAACCAAACTCCACTATCATAAAACCTGCAATTACAAATACAACTGATATCTCTGATACATGAACATGTGGTATGGGCGCAGCCATCCATAATAGAGTACATAAAAACTGAGATCCGAGGTATGGATGCAGCCATCCAGTAGTAAGGATCAACAAATAGACTAAGGAATGGTCATAGCCATCCAATCAAAAGATTCATGTAATAAGTCATGATAATCCAAGAAAATCTGCAGCCTGGATTTTATCAGACAAAACCTAGGTTCTTGCGCTCCATCTCGAACCAAACAAGTACAATTTCAAGCATGCGAATATATGAGCTGAAGTCGAACATGTAAGAAAATCATCTGATTACCATCCAATAATGAAAGTCATTAACAAATGTGAGAGAAACCACCAATAATGGCAATGGCCCTTAAGGTACGAAAGGTACAATCCACGGAATGTGAATAGTGATATGATGTCGAACACCCACAAAATCACTCGATCGAAGGCCAATGGTGTGGACCTTGTGTCGAATGTGAAGAACCTGCCATTGAGGCATGCAGGCTCCAAGGTACTGGAAGAAAGTCTCTAGATCAAATTCCTAGATAATGAGCTGAAGTCAACAGGAAGTGACCTGGTCGAAAGAGGGCCATAATTTTTACAACATCATCGACACGAGACAGAGAAAAATGATGATATTGAATCAGGACCAACAGAGAATCAGAGGGAGGTTGACAACTGTAGAGGCAAACTTCTCTTGAACATATCAGTGACACGACACTGAATTTGGCAGTATTTGACATCAAGGGATCTGAGGTCATGATGACGTGGTAGAGAGAAAATGAGAGGTCAAAAGAGATTACCCAAACCCATGGAGGCAAAAATGACAGAATGAGATGTCCCCAACCCGAAACTAATGCAGACAAGTGCCATGTTCAAGAGCGACATACTGCCAACATAACTAGAAATAGGTTCCATTTTTCCCCACCATTTCTAGCGAGTACCCTAATTATTTTTTAAAACAAGCTTGAAGGGGATAGCATATGCTTGTAATGTAAGTTTTTCCTTCGGAAAAATCCAACCTAGTACATTTTACGAGCCCTAGGAAGGAGGAACTCGAGTAACATCATGGTGACGAAGTCTAATGTCATTAAGGTTTAACGAGTCTGAAAAAGGGAGAACTCGGCATCTTTTCATGTTTAGAGAGTTTGAAAAGAAGGCAGAAAAGAAAACTCCAGCTGTTAGCCACCTATAAAATTTGTTATAGCAAAAGGTGGCTAAGACTTTTTTGAGCCTTCAGAGAACAAATTTCATTGCTAAAAATTGTTGGATCTTGAAGACTCTTGAAGGCCTCATGCCTCTGTCCAAAATCTTCATTTATTATTTTCATTTTATACTCAAAAATTCGGTTGATTTCATGAGAAGAAACTCTGCAAAATCATCATTTTCCCCCTTCCCCTCTTCCAAAATTAACCTTCATTTTCTCCCCTTTTCTCCATAAAATTCCTCTATTTTTCATGATTTCCCTTCTTCCATTCATGAAAATCATCTTTACAAGGTTAAAAGCACACTTTTTTACCTTACCAAAACCATCAAATTCCATTGAAAAAGTCTAAAAAATTCATAAAAAACAAGTTTTATTTACTATGGACTTAAGCCCCTTGGGCTAAGTCCTAACCACTTCCCCCACATGCCCACACCCTGGAACAAGGTGCTAAGCCCCTCACGGTGCTTATCACATTGCAAAATTTCAAAGTGCGCAAGTCTTTTGCCATAGACCGAAAGTTCCGATGCGATCAAGCATTTCTATTATAAAACCCCCGATTATATTATTTCTCATATAAACCATAAAGCCCGCCTCGGCGCTTAAAACCTTGTAAATTTCCATCTCCGGTCATTATTTTTCTTTGTAAAGTCTTGAAACCCACTTTCCCAAAGTTTAGTCTAAAAAACTAAAGTCATGTGTTGAATATTTCAAATGGGTAGATTAAAAATACCGATCGCGCAATCGCAATCGGAGAAAAATACAAATGGGTTGATTGAAAAGGCCGCATCAAACTTTTCGATGCGATCAGGGCCTATGAAAATAAACTCCGCCCCCTGACTTTTCATTTCATATGAATTTTTCACCCGGGACCAAGTGTTAAAGATCCCGGGCGCCAATCGCATCACAATGTTTCAATGGGTTGATTGAAAGACCAGGCCCAATGGCCCAATTACGATTGGCCTTCGTTTTAATACGCCCTAGGCATATTACATTCTGTAAAGACAAAAGGCCCTGCAGTCGAGCGCCTATCCACCTTATACATATATTTCCGCCCCCCGAAGTATAAAACCTTTGTTTTATTTCAAAATTTGATTTTTCATATATCATAAAGGTTTCTCTGCCGGTCTGTTCTAAAACAAATCCCAGCCATTGATCGAAAGCCGATCAAGCGGCCAGCGCTCCATCACATCGGAGTTTTGAATCGCATCGCATTTTTACATCGCATCCACTTGTCACTCCCACCGATTGGCCTTTCCCCGATTCACTTTCTGTCGTTGATATGATTCTCAAATCAACGGTCCGCGCAAACTCGTATCGCAAATATCCATCGCATGCATTTTTTTGTTCCCCCGATTGGCCTTTCCCCCGATTTATTCTCCACCGTTGATCTAACCTTTAGATCGATAGCCTGCGCTTCATCTCATCGCATGTTTTAATCGACGCATCTGCTCGCCACCCCCGATTGCGATCCCCCGATTGAATCCGGACCGTCCACGTGTCCAGATCGGACGGTCCAAAATTACTCCGCCTTATTCTTCTCCCTCTCTTCTTTTACCTCCTCTGAATAGATATCCACCATTGGATGCTTTCATCCAATGGCTACGCTCCTCCCCGAAGCCTCCAAAGCAGTTAAAACCTAATTATGCAGGATTTCATAATATTTTGTTTGTTTTGCAGGTTCCGAAGGTTTTTTCCCATACTACGAAGGAAAAGAAAGCCAAAGGGTCATGATCTTCTGGCCTTTAGTTATCAAAGGGAAAGAGATTAAAAGGGCTCCACTCCACGTTTTATCAACGCTCCACGGGAAATGATGCCTTTAAAGGCCCTGCGCGGCTCTACACATTGACAAGACATTGTGTTTAAAACGCGATTTAAAAGAGTATAAGTTTGAAGAACAGAGCACAGCAGAATGAAGATTGAAGACGGATTTTGGGAGTTACGGCTAAGAATGATTATAAAAAGCCTAATTCCCAGAATTAAAACACAATTAAAAGAACATTATAAGTGTTTAACAGACAGAAAGGCCTCCACCGCCGCATTTGAGGCGAATTGATTCCTCCCAGCTACCACAGAGCCACCTGTTGCCTCAAAGAATTCAAACAGAGGCTGAACTTATTGAAGAAAATCATATATTCACCTCTAGCACAGCTAGGGAGTTACTTCTGCAAGGAAATAAATGCAGAAATATCTACAGAGTTACTCCGAACCTTACGCAGAGCCTAAAAGTCAATAAAGCTCCCACCGAGCTTTGATATTAATTGTAAAACAGTTAATACAGTGAAACACCTGTAAACTTCTTCATCAAGCCCCTCAAAAGGCCAAGAAGTCTTGAATCTGTATTAATTGCCTTGAGAGATATTTTATCATATCTCACCTCCTCATCCTTCTATAAATACTTCTGTAGAAGATGAGAACATGTTGGTTGTTGTTTGATCACAAGTTGTAATACTGAAACTCTTTGAAATAAATACATAGTCTGTTGAAGTTGAAGAACAAATTGAAGTCTTGGAGGTCTCGATGATGTTGTTGCATGCTTGTTCATGAGAAGGCTCTATCATTGGATCCATGAACTTGGCTGTTGGTGAAGTATTCTGAAATGTTTGATGTTTTCTCCTATTTTCATTCTGTTACATAATTTCTTACTACAGTAGGTTGAAATTTTTAGGCTAAGAAATGACTCTTGGAAGCACCTTAGACCTGTTCATCCTTCACTGTTTTGTGTTTTCTTCTGCTGAAGTATTTTCGAGGCTTTAATCTTTCTCTTTAGTCTTCATGCTTGTTTATTTCCTTAATGTTTTGAACAGTTGGTTTCAGCATGATTTATGGTTCTCCCTGCTTGTCTGCTGCCACTTAAAAATTGTTATTGAAGTCTCCCTTTGAAGTTCTTTGCCTACAGTGAATCAAAGAGGTCTGTTTTGATCTTGCCCTTTGTCCTCACTTAAACAGTTGGCTTAAAGGTCGTTATAATTATGATCATAGATGTTTTTAGGTGTTCCCTCTTCTATGACTGCAATTATCAGTGAATCTTTTATGTTTTCTAAGTCATTTGAAATAAAATATTTGAGGAATAGGGTGTTCCCCGAATCTTAGATTTCATTTTAAAATTTGTTTTGAAATCATTATTTTCTTAAAGGTGTGATTTGTAGAATTTATGGTTAGCCTTGTCTATCAAAGAGCTCTTTATTGTTCAAATTATGCTTTCGAATTCCCTTTGTTGAGAATTAAACCTCTCTTTCCAAATCATTAATGTTCATCTCATTTCAAAAACAAAAGGATCATGTGGCCAAGTTAGATTTTCCCTTTGATATGGCATATCCATTGATGAGTTTGTTATGACCTTTTCTTAACTCCATTTCCCAATGAACCAGATGTTTCTTCATTCTGTGTATCTTTCTTAGGCCTTTCATGTTCTGTTGTATCAATTCAACCAAACAAAACTGCACTTAATAACTAGCCTAAAATCAATACTCAAAGCACACAAGATAAACCTTTGCAAACAAACTTTTGAGAGATCCCTCTCTGAGAGCAGGAGGAATAGATCCTATAACTCTAAAGATTGGTTTTGATGTTTCCTTGTCTTTTGATTTTCCAAACTATCAAAACACGGGACACCAACACCAACATGGCCCTTTTTGTAGGTAGTCTCTCAGATCCGAAAAGGTAGAAAAAAATATCTAAAAGAATATCTTAGTCGCGACAGGCTAAGGTATTCCTTTTTCGTAAATAATATATCCCAACCCGAAAAAGGGGTAAACGTATACTGGGTAGATATCATTTCGTAGCCATTTAACGAGTTCAAAATGACAAGAATCTCAAAAATCTTTTCAATTTTAGAGAGTCAGAAAAGAGCTGAAAGATGACTCCAGTAGTGAATTTTTCGCATTTTTACCGAGTCCGAAAAAGTATGAAATACAACTCGTTACTTCATCATTGTCGCATGAAACCCTGTCGCTGCACAAGAGACATGTGTAAAACCCATTTCTTGAAATAATATAATAAAATAATCGAAAAATATGTCTACAAAAACCTAATTAGGGTTGTGAAAAATTTATAAAATTCCAAAAGTGGTAAAAATAATTACTTTTCACTTTTTACCTCTTGTGGAGCAATAGTTACTCATTTTACACTGCGATTTTGCGGTGACGATAGTGCACGATCAGGTAAGAGCCGACACCTTTCCCTTCATTTTGAATCCTTTTTTATGCCTACAACCCTCAAGTTTGATTTTTGAGGGGGGGAATTGTAAAATTTAGGGCACAACGATCGGCGCGAGTTTCGGGCACGGATTTGCACCAATCGCCCATTTTTTGAACTGGGGCACGCCCATTAGTGTGACTGTTTGAGAAAAAGTTGCGTCGACCACGCAAACCATTTTATGCTCAAAATGCCAGTAAATAGACCCAAATTTTCACAAATTCGATTTTTTAATTAGGCTAACAATGTTTGCAGGTACAAAGTGGAAAAATGGTAATCGAATGGAAAGACTGGGAACACAGCGAAGAGGATGAGCTTAGCATGGGAAATGACAGATGCATGGAAGCTCTTAGAGACTTTTGACTGAAGAAGTTCTCCTTAACACCGTGTCTCCGAGCTCAACTGGATCTGCTACAGTATTTGATCAGCATATGGGATGAGAATCAGAAAAATTTCATCCTTCGAGATCATGAACTTGAGATTTCTGTATCTGATGTCTATTTCATAACAGGATTATCATGGAGGGGAAAAACACCAATCCTAACTAGCACCCGAGCTTTCATGGAGAACATTTCCATGGTGATTGACAGGGTATGTCCAAGGGCACAGAAGGGATCAGGAAGTGGGAAAGTCGATATTGATACTATCCCAGACTTAGCACTAAAATTAGTGCTACATACCATCACACGAGCTGCGGGATCGCAAGCACCGAACGAAGAAACAAAGACACAGTTGCTACTTGTTTTAGACTGCTTGAAACCAACCATCTATAACTAGGCAGAGGCCGTGAAAATAAACATGAAATGCCAAATAACAAAATGCAAGAAGACCAAATTGAATTTGGTTATGGGTCTATCCTGGTATTTTTCTTCTTGGAACAACTAACAATCTTTCAGCGGCAGGAGGTCATAGTCCCGACACCACTAGCGAGGGAGCCATGGATGGCCCAATGGGTAGCTCTAATGCCAAGGGAAATGGGTGCTCAACAAATGTCCTGGAGACCAGAATTCTTTGATTGGCTCCACCGACAGTTGATTTTCATGGAGGACTGGCCCTACTCTGGTACAGATTTCACTGGTGATCTGTACCTCCCACTCCTGGAGGGAGAGGATTGGGATGAAGATTTGGGTAAGACTCATTTTTAATTTTCATGGGTGTTATGATTCTTTTATAATTATGTATGTTCTGACATTAAATCCATGTGTTTGCAGATGTTGGCCTAGAGAGACCCATAGGTATGTCACTGATAGCGAGGCGAATCCCTCGTGATTTCGACCCTCATGGCGAGGGAGGTGAGGAAGAGGAGATCGTGCGCAATTTGGAAGGAATCACACGTGGAGTCCCAAACTATGCACGATTCGACGATGTTCCTCATGCCCGCTAGAGACATACTATAGGGATGCCCAACCGAATTCACTGCTTGCTGAGGCGGCTCGTACGGGCAGTGACATTCTACCATGAGCATCATGTTGATTACACACTTAGGTTTTTATCTACATATTTTGAGAGACATGATGTCTCAGGATGTAACAGAAACACACATATTTTTTGAAGTTATGATGCACACTAATGAAAACATTCGATATATATATATATATATATATATATATATATACATCTATTTTCCTACATGGATTTTTTACACATGATGATGATTTTACAAATTACACAAATGTCTATCTAATACAATGTTGGCCACTGTATCAGTTAATGCATTCATTCGTCTAGGAATCTGTTGATATGTAATAAAATCAAAATGTCTCTCTAGCAAAAAAATACATAAATACAATCTCAAAATGTACGGATTTCTAACTGAATAATGACCATTGAGCTGAAGAACGACAAGTTGTGAATCTAGATTTACAAGCAATGCACGTATGCCGAGGTTGATCGCCTCAGTTAATAGTTAAATGACGGCACTATACTCAGTGACATTGTTTGTAGTCCATCCTAGAGAAATACCTTGCATATCTATCAACTCACCAGTAGGATCATAAATTACCTAGGCTATTGAAGACAAATTCCTGGTATTGTGGGAAGCACCATCCGCAAAACCTAAATAAGGGGTAATAGACATCTGCACAATAAGCAAGACCCAATAAGCAGGAAAACGCTCAGAAGGCACACCAAACCAAAACATGTACAAAAATGAAAACAACACCTATGTACACAAATAATGCATGAATGACTCACACATAATATTTTTTAAGATACAACCCATTTCAAGGCTATTCCAGAGGATGACCTTCGTAATCAATGAGCTCATAAGCCCCATTCTGCAACATGCGTTTAATAATGTAGGGCCCATGCCACATGGGTTGAAATTTTCCTACCCCCAGCTTATCATGAGCTTGGTCATACAGGAGGACGAGATCTCCTTCAACGAAGGAATGATGGGAAACCAATTGGTCAAAATGAGCTTTGACACACTTTTTCTATGCTTCAATAACCAGAGCAGCAAAGCGGCGGGTTTCATCCAGCCTTTCTAAATAAAGGATACGCTCTTCTTCTGGCGAAGTGTTCAGAAGTAATTCAACAACCAACTTGAGCGAAGGTATTTCACATTCAATCGGAAGAGTAGCTTCCAAACCATAAACCAACTGGAAAGGAGTAAATATGGTTGCATTCTTAACTGAGGTTCGGTATGCCCAAAGAACCAAAAATAACATGAGATGCCCATTGGATTTGTGGATCCCAATCATATGTTGAAGCATGGTGACAAGAACTTTGTTCACAACTTCAATTTTGGCATTGGCCTAGGGGTAGTACGGCGTTGAGCTATCATGACGCAGACCCAACTTAGAAGTCAACTCCACCACCATATAATGCTGAAAATGGAAACCATGATCAGTAACAATGGCTTGAGGGACACCAAACCTAGAAATGATGTGATTGAAGATGAATTGAGAAGCTGTCTTACCGTCAGCAACAAGTTTAGGCATTGCTTCATCCCATTTGGTGAAGTAGTCCATGATTAGTATAATATAGGCATTCCCCTCGACCGAGTGAGGGTTACACGTCATAAAATAAATGCCCCACTTCACAAAGGGAAAAATGGTAATGACAGGATGAAGAGGTACAGGCGGCGCACGCATCTTGCGTTGATAGATCTGGAAATCATGACATTTACGAACTGCGACAATGCAGTCCTTGAAGATAGAAGGCTAGAAATAACCAACACAAAGAATATTTTGTGCAGTAGAATAACCAAACATGTGAATTCCACAGGCACCACTGTGACAGTCATTTGGGGCTTTCTCAACTCCTCGAGAGTCAAACAACAATGGAGTATGGAATCGACTCCAACGCGATAGAGCGTATCTCCAACTATACGATAAGGTTGCGACTAATGTCGGATTCGTCAGCGGGCATCCTTCGTCAACTTAGATCTAAAAGTAGAAGTCTAGAGATAGGCAATGATATCACCGTACCAAGGATCGAGGGTGATAATCAAGAAAAATGAATCCTCTGGAATGTATTCCTCAGAATGAGAGGGAGCGGAGTCGGAAGAGAGGGAACAAATCAAATCAGCAAAGACTAATGACTTCTTCAACTTGGCAGTAGTAAATTCCAAATCTAACTCTTGGAGGATGACAATCCACTTCGAGTATTTTCCCCCAACAATTTTTGAGACAATATGTAAGTCATTGGGTTGCAATTAGAAATCACAGTCACAGTACGCAAAAGAATATAATGACGAAAATGTTGAATGGCCTAAACCGAAGCCAATACTAACTTCTCTACATGTGCATAGCATGTTTCAGGATCGAGAAGGTTACGAGACAAGTAATAGATAACATGCTCATTACCGTCATCATCGTCTTGTACCAGAACCATGGAAATCGTGCTGAAAGCGGCGGCTAAATAGAGGGAAAAATCACGATGATAATTTGGAGGACACCGCAGAGGAGCATTGACAAGAAATGTCTTCAATGCATCAAAAGAATTCTAAGCGATCTCATCCCAAGAGAATGGGACACCCTTCTTTAATAACCGTGTGAATCCTTTAGCCACTTCTGCATAGTTAGGTATGAAACAGCGTAGAAAATTAGCATTCCCTTGTAAACTCTGCAACTAATGCAATGAGGATGGAGAGGGGAGATTGATAATAGCCTCAACCTTGAGCGGATCAAGGAAAATTCCGTCTTTAGACACGATAAATCCCAAGAGTCTATCGGAATCAACACAAAAGACGAATTTGTGTGGATTAAGTTGAATTTTATAGCATCGACAATAAAGAAAAATATGATGAAGATGGTCAGGATAATCCCTACGCTTAGCTGAAAGAGCTGGAAGGTCATCCAGATAAGGCTGAAAAATGTGAGTAATATCATGAAAAGCATATGACATTTCTCATTGAAATGTGGCCCCAGCATTCTTTAAGCCAAAGGGGAGAATCTTATATGCAAAGGTACCCCAAGGATAGATGCAGGCAGTCTTGTGTTGATCAGTCGGGAGAATTTTAATCTGATTATAACCACAAAAACCATCCATGAGGGAAAAAATCTCACTCCCAGCACATTCATCAATGATTTGATCGATAAAAGGAGTAGGATAATTATCCTTAGGACAAGATCAATTGATATCACGATAATCGACAGAGACCCAAACTTTCCCCTATTTCTTATCCACATGAACAATATTAGAGACCCATTCTGTCAAGGGAATCGGATAAATGAAACCAGCTTTGAGAATATTTTCAACTTCACCCTTAATTGTAGCAGATTTTCTAGGGTGCACTAGACGAAGACGTTGGCAAATAGGTTTCGAACCGGGGTAGGTAGGAATTTCATGCACCACTATACTAGGATCAATGTCATACATTTCTTCGTAGGACCTTGCGAAGACATCACGGAACTCGTGAAAAAGGATAGTGTAAACTTGTACTTCATCTGAAGAATAAGTGACCCTGATATGGATGTTCTTGAGGATTCCTAGTTTAATGGAAATTTCAATAGGCATCGTCTGTGTAATGTTAATCAAGTTACCTTCCGAAAAAACTTCATGTGTGAGAATAGGCGTTTGAAGCGGAGGAGAAGGAACCTAAGATGCAAATCACTGAAGACGTGTAGACATGGCCCTGATACTAGGCATAAACGAGGAACGATGATGACCATCATCCCACGGGAGATCTTCGAGAGACATGGTTTCCATGATGGCTTCATCGGAGGGAAACACTTCTTTCAAAGGATCAGGCGAAGCTGAATCGCCAAGCTAGGGGGATTGAGAATAAATATCAAGAGACATGCTCAAAGGAGCACGATCAGACGATGGAGTGTTCGAAGCCGCTATGAGTTCACAATAATCAATCTCAATCGAACTCAACATCATTGAATCTTTGAAACAACCAATCTGCTCAGGCGAAGGGATAATCCATGGGTCATCAAACCGAGAGATCATGTTGACCTTAACAGTGTTTAGAGGAGGAAGGGAAAAAATACCCATGAGGGCAGAATCCTTGAAAAGACCCGGCCCTACGCTCTCGTAGGGAGTAGGAATCTGATCCACATACTGAACTTTGTTCTCGGAAGAAGAAGTGAATAAAGACAATTGATCAACAGTAAAAATCTTTCCTTTGTGTGGGAATTTCAAAACACGAAAGAGAGTGGATGGAACACATAGCATGGCGTGATTCCAACTGTGTTTGAGGAGAAGATTTTAATTGAGCTTGGCATCAACTACTTCAACCTTGACATTGACTTTCTTCCCTTCCAATGTAATTGGAAAACTAGCAAGAACACCAAGAGGTTTAGATTCCCTTCCATCAAATGTTTCAAGGGCATTTGGCGATGAAGTCAGAGCTGGAGAACCAATGGCTTTCCAACAAGAATATGACATGACACATGTAGATGCACCCTCGTCCACAACCACCCAATGAATATTCAGACCATTAATACCAACTTGGATAATAAGTGAAATCTGATGTGGAATTCATGGGGCGAAATTCTCTAAATCAAAAGAGAGAAGGCCAGTATCAGCAGGATCAATCCCGCCAATCGCAGACAACAAAGCCTTTTGTTGAGACGAACAACTCTGAAGTACTTCTAAAGCAAAATTCGAAAATGGCGCCTGGGCCAAATCTTCAACAATATTGTAATGTTGAGTGGCACGAGCGTTAGGATTATAATAATACTTGCAGATTACACCTTTTGAAGGTGGTCATACAACAGATTCAGCACTGGGATTTTCAATCTCAAGTGGGCTAGAAACAGGCGGAGGAGGAGGACCATCATCGATCTCCTTCCCCGCTGCCTAACGCGATCCATTATAATCTTTCGACCGAGTATCAATAGAAATGGGTGCAAAAATGTTCATCAAGAATACCTACGAGCCAAATGGGGCAGAGGACTGAGGTTGCTCTACCATCTGGGTTTGCTGAGACAGGAAAGGTTCTTTAAGAACGTCTAGGGCTCTATGGGTGCCTTTGAGAAATCAGCTCACTTCGGACCGTCAAGGGCAGTCCTTGGTGAAGTGCTCATCATCACAAATCAAGCAAGGGTACTTCGGCTTGCGTTGAGAACCATCACTAGCACGAGGTTTCTGAGAATCCTGTTTCAGGGTATCGGGTTTGGCCTTACCTTTACCCTTTTTTTACCTTTAAAAGCGTTATCTGCTGAATTCGAGTAAATGACATTAACTTCTGTGGGTTTACCAGAATTCGAGGTGGACTGAGAAGCAACATTTTTGGAAGAAGTAGACTTCTGCTTCCCAGATTTTGATGAATAAGACTTCTGAGAAGTCTGAGATAAGGAACCAATAATACCATCAATGGATGGAGATTATGGTGGTTTAGAAGTTCCAGGTCAGGGAGCATCAGGAAATATGTCATACAATGCACCAGACTGCGAGTATACAAGATCAAGGTACTGGGCGTAAGCAATGGCTTGTTCCTCGGTCACACATGCCCCCATAGCTATGTATTTTGCAATATGATTGACAAAGGAGGTGGTGAACCAATGAGTCAGAAGCTGATCAGGAATCTCAAACTTGATCATGTGACGATGATGTCGCCACTCATGAATATGATCCGAGATATGAATAGCTTGGTCATGTTTCAATGAAGTGAGGAGATGCGTCCCGGTCTCATAGCGGATCGGTAAGTGAAAATCTGTAAGGAATGCCATGGCTAAAGAGTTGAAATCTTGGAAGATGCCTTGAGACAGCTCAATGTACCACTTTGCAGCGGCACCAGTAAGATTTCGCTAGAAAAGATGGAGCCGAATAGAATCGTCAACCCAAGACTTAGAGGAACACCACAAGTGGTAAGTCATAACATGCACTTGGGGGTCTTCGCCAGACTTGCCCTCAAACTTAGGACAATCACCAGGAAACTTGGTCGAAACCGAAGGCCAATATGGGTTATGAAGAATAGGATCGTTCATTAACTTTGACACATCCGGTAACTCCAACATAGCAAGAAATGGTAATTCAGGGTTCACATTCCACCCAGTTTGAGAGAAATTATGCCCCCAGATATTCTGTCCCGGAGGATTCTGACCATAGGGGTTAGAAGTAGGATAATTCTGTTGATACTGGGGTTGGGGACCAAGTCTGAGTAGACCATTGAGGTCCTTGCTGAGCAACGTAAGGATTCTGTTGCAGAATGTAAGCATGGCTTTGAGGTTTATTTTGAGGGTAAAAACTTTGGGGCGCACTATATACCGATTGATATTGACCTTGAGGGTAATAAACGCCTTTTGGTTGAGCAAGCGGACCTTGTTGAGCAGGTTGAGTGGGTTGCTGAGCAGGTGGACCTAGCTGAGTTGGATAAATAGGTAGAATCGGCTGCGAAACTGATGGAACCGGCTGAGGAGCAGGTTGAACCGGCTGTTGAGATGGTTGAACTGGATATTAAGGGCCACCAGGTTTCCCTTTTGGGAAAGGTTGGCCTAATGGTTGCGATGGACCAGGTTGTCCCTGATAACTAGGTTGACCCGGAGGAGGACCGTAGGGTTGTCCTTGTTAAACAAATTTTTGGCCATACTGAACGTATGGTTGTGGTTTTGGTGCAACAATTTCTCACTGTGGTGGATATATTTTCCCCCCAAGAGCATAATATGGTCCTGGTTGACTCTGACATTGAACAGATAGACCGGAGGGTTGGCCTTGTTGGACCAAAGGTTGACCTTGTAAAGGTTGGCCTTGTGGACCGGAAGGTTGTCCCTGCGAACCAATGGTGGAGCCCTGATGAGGCAAAGGTTGTCCTGATGAGGGTTTTCCTTGAAATCTAGAGGGTTGCACATGTAAGGTAGGTCCAAGATGAGTAACAGTCTGATAAGGATCATAAATAGCCTTATAAGGATCAATAGGAAGCAAATATATAGGATTACCATACTCATCATAATGATGCAGAAATGAATAAACGGGGGTATCGACAACATCATAGTGATGAAAACAAGGATTTCCAAAAGTCTAGGGCTGCTAGGAACCCTGAGAGCTCTGATATTGAACAGCCGACAGATACTCTTCAAAAGTAAGGCCGCTAGGAATCACTGGGGCAGTGGAAACTGCACAAGAAGCAGGCGGGGCCTCCACGACACAAGATTGTGATCTACCTAGACCGGGATTAACAGTCCACATAGGATTGAGAACAAGAGACCTGCGAGTGTGAAAATATCTTGACGACTGAGGCATAACAAACAGTGTAGACTAAACCACACAGACGTTAGGTTGGAATGGGATAGATGTAACAGTAACTAGCGGATCGGATGCCAAAGGTGACAGTCCTAACGAAGGGAGGACCGAACTCTGAGGAGGAGTTGACAGGCCAGATTGTATTATGGATGCAACATGAGACATAATCTGACTCAAAGATCTATATCCGAGCGGAAGTGACACCGATGGTGGAGAAGACTGAATAGACACACGAGGGAGATCTTTAGGAAAATGTTGATATTATCCTGTGGAAACAAGAATTCCTTCATTGCCAACAGGACTGGAGGAATCCATATCTGATTCTTCCGTAAGATCTTCAAAAAGACTACAGGGAATAGGAGGTACCACAGCAGCTATAAATGGCGATCCTAACATAAGAGGAGGGAATTCTCCTTCTTCCCAAAAACCAGACCAAGCAACTGAAGGAGGCCAATTGAACTCAACTGACTCTCCAGGGGGAAACCAGGTACCAAGAGGCAAGACAAACGGGAGAATAAGCTGTGAAAACTCAACAGACCTAGTGGATTGAGGGGTTTCAAAAGAAACGTCTGGAAAAGAACTACCACTAGGAGGCAGTGAGGATGACGAAACTGGTGGTTCCGCCACTTTGATTGTATATCAAAACATGAAGGAAAAGAGATAATTAATCAAAGGCTCTAAGATAAAAAACTAAGGAAAACAAAAATAGGCCAAGTAATAAAACTTTTAACGGGCTTCTGATCATAGGCAATTAATTTTATGACACTGAAACCATATTTCGTTGTTTCATGTTTTAAGAGTCAAGAAACAGGAAAAATATGACTCTAGTCACTTTCAATTTTAAACGAGCATGAAAGGACAAGTGCTCAACGATCTCTTCTCTTTTTAAGGAGTCATGAAAATATCAAAATGACTACTCATGTACTCTAAGAAAGAGGGCGTACTAGGTTTTCGTGAACTGCCATATACACCTTGGCGATCAAATTAAAGAGAAATGACCAAGGACTTAACATACGTGCAGGTAGTCTCCCCAAATGTTGTGTTCGTTGTATCGAGGTTACAAGGTGGCAGACTCAGCTTCCTATGGATAAAAGGATTGCAACCTAGAGGGGTTTCCCTTTATATACTTGACGGTACAGGGAGCACAAGTATGTACTAGCGCTCTCTAAAGCCAGATGGCGAACGACAACTACTAGGTTTTAAGATGCCGGAACACGTCTCTAGCCTAGACCACTAAAAATGTTGTGTTAGGTTTCAATGTTTCCTTAGGTTAATTGAATGAATTTTAAAGTTGATCTTGGATTATATTTTAGTTTCAAGGCACTACTGAATTTAGAGCTCAAATTTCCTAGATGCAAGCTATATGCAACAGAACACCATCTTCAATTCAATGAATGCTAGTTACGAGAAGGATAGAGATATTTCAAACAATAGAAAACAACGAAATATGCGAAGAAATCCACTAATGCATCTAATGCAATCAATCAAAAATGAAACTCTTTCCTACACTAACAAGCACTATTTATGCAAATAAGTTTTCACTTTCAATGCAAAGGAAAGAATGCAAAATATTTTTTGATTTTCCAATGAAATGAAGCACACAATGCATTAATTACATGAAAAAAAAAATAAACACTAGTCTGAGTATTACGAATGAAGGAATCAAAATTGAATGACTAAATCAATGCAAAACAAACACAAGAAAGCACTCAAACTAATGCTGCAATCTTTCAATCAAAAAGAAAGTTTTCAAAATGACCCAAAACAAGCAATGTGATCGATGGTTGGAGCAACAAGGAGAAGAATCAATCGAAAACGAAATGATCATTCAACCCAAGAAAACACTCAAAATGATCAATAAAACTTAGCGCAATCAACCCAAGAATGAGACTGACAACAATCAAAGAGACTTGTTTTCCAAACAGAAGGCTCAGAGCACAAAGCCACTTAGAAACCCTAAGGCCTTAATCTACACCAATAGAAAAATGGAAAAATGACTCAGAAAAACAAGCCTACAGTAGCCAAAACAGTCCCAAAGGCTTAATTACACACAAAAAATAACCCAGAGTCAAGCACACCTGAACAAAAGACTCATCAAGCAGGGTAAACCTAATTCTACAGGAGTCGGCGCAACTGTGAGACAGTATTCAGCGCCAAACAAGGGTTGGCGCGAGTGCACCAAAAGAAACCTGCGCCAATCGGCGCAACTGTTCAAACAAAAAACGCGCCAAGCTAGATAACTATAGGAAAAAGGAAAATCCAATGAGAAGAGGTCAACCTTGACACTCTAGAGTTGAACAGGGGATGGCAAGCAAGCTAGCAAATCAGAAAAATACAAACAAGCAAGCCAACGACCAAATTTGACCCAAACAAGCTAACACGACAAACTCACACTGATCCCCAGTGGAGTCGCCAATTTTTTAAGTAGGTAAATCCTCTCTACTGATAGATAGAATCCCTCTAGCCCTAGAGTGGGTCTAGAAACAGAGATACATGCTAGAGTGTAGGTTCCTACTTACAGAATGAAAGAGGGCATGGTAGATCGACCTACCTGTAATCCAATGATGTCGTCACAGCTGTAGTGGTGGTGGCCTCTCGCTCCTGCTTTGGTAAGTCACAATCCTTCTGCAGTCATGCTCATATACTTGCACATATAACAGTAAACAAGAGCAGCATACAACATAATAATTTCATTCGCAATCACTAACCAGTCAAAGAGGGCTAAGAATATTGCATTAAACAAACAACATAACACAAAATGGGAACCCAAACAATAGTCACGTATATATTGATAGAACGAAGAGGAACAACCAAATATTTGGCATCGCAGTCTCCTCCAGCAGGGTACAGTCGAAGCGCATCTCAGATACTCATCAAGGGATTTGGATGGGATGAGGGCATGGACTTAAGCTCTCTCAACAAAGTTCCTTCTTGTTCTATCTCTTCAACAATTCAGCTCTAATAATTCAATTCTCCATGTTTAGCTAGCTTATGCAAGGAGAGATAGCTTATTTTTATAGAGGAAAAGGAGAAGGTTAGGATCCCTACAAAGGTGGAAGGGAGGCCTATCCTTTAAAAGGTTCTCATGGGAGGTGGAAACCATAAACTAGAGGGATTCCATGGTTATTCAGTCCAACCACTTCTAATGACTCATCCTTGAAGTTGTTGGAGTGGAATCGTTGCCTCTATTTTTAAAAAACATTCCATAAATAGCTCGACGTGAGTGTCTAACTGGGAGAGAGCGCCAACTGGCACGAGGTCCAGTGTTAATCTTCCCCATCGGAGCGAGGGTAGAACTGGCTACTCGCGCCAAGGAAAAAACAAGGGTTTTTGAAGCTCTGCTTAGGGAATTTCCAACAGAAGGAATATTTCTCTCATGTAAAGGGATGCAATGATGGTCTTTGCAAGACATGACACTTCTTATTAGTCACAGAAATGACCCTCCAATGGGCGAGATGGGGATTGTAGGGACAGTGACAAAATTTTGTGTAACATACTCCTGCAGCAAGTGGTGGTGGAATTTTCCCTTCCTCCAGAATAATAATATGGACATCTTCCCTTGGCTTCTCTGGTTTCTTCATATCAAAATTTTTGATCAACCTTTGAGTAAAATTTTCATAAGTTTTCACTCTGGCATGACTCAAATGGCTAAACCACCAAATGTTTTCTTCACCGTCAAGGTGTAGTAATGCAATCTCAATAACTTCTCTTTCTACTACTGGATGTAGCAAGAATAATGCATCTAGCTCCATTCCCCAAGCCCTTGTTGTGCATGTGGATAACCCATCAAATGTATACAATAGAAATATATTGTGCTTTCTCCTTCCATAGATGTAAGGTCTCCTCTCTTCTTTGAGTTGAATCAACTATGGGAGAGTTAGATTATACTTAAATCCCTTGACTGAGACTTGTACTCTGCAAGATAATTGCTTAGGATCTCATGATCCAAGTTTCCTCCATCTCTATGCTTTTCATCTTCTTCTTCAAAAGAAAAGGGCATAATGTATTTCTTTGGAGCTCTATGCAATACTAGTTCCTTCTTCTGCTAATAGAAGGTGCATGGACCTTCCTCATCTTGAAACCCTCTAGAGGTTTCATTGCATCTCTCCTTTCACATCTGCTTGACCTCCTTGGAGAGGTTCTTCATAGATCTTAAAAGTGATGAGACAAAGTTCATTCCTTCCATATTTTTAGATCTCTTTTCTTCTTCTTATATCATATTGGCTGAAACTCACACGCTGATCCAAGATTATGCTCTGATACCACTGTAATATTCCCAAATGGGTAAAGCAGCAATATAGCACATAAACATGAAAAATAATAGTGAATACATCAATACACCATTACATGATACAAATGTATAGCCTTATTGTTAAACGTATCAGCAAATAGTAGGCATGAGATCTTGAGGATCGAATCTCTCAAGATATACAAAACAAGTCTCCAATGGGAAAATATGATAATACGTGAGAAACATTGTTATACAAATTCCATGAGCATGACAGCGCACTTTGAGGGCATAAACTGCTACAAAAGTTATATAAAAATGTAGATCTACTGTTATATAGCTCAAATGGTGTTGGGAATACAGATCTATTCTCCCAAGCACTTTTCCAAAACAACCCAGGAAGGGTTTCCGGAAATACCCAAAAGTTCAAAATGTCGGAATGCAGCCCTAGGGTTGAATAGAAGCTACAACTGAATACTTGAAGGAGGTGGATTAACTGATATTAATTTATATATCTTCTCCAATAGATCCTCCAAGTGAAAGGCTGATCCCAACACTGAAGATCTAACCCTCCAAATCAAGCACCGAATCCTCCACTACAAATGCTCACTATAATAACGTAGTCTATGAGGGAATCTGTATTGCAGATGATGGAAATAGGTTTTCCTGGTGCCAAGATATGAAAGAAATCCCAAGGGCCTTCCTTGATGACCTCCCAATGGAAGGAATTTTTCCTCCACTAAAAAACAAGCATTGAAAGTGGCCCTAACAATCCTCCACTGCAACACCCTACAACACAACACAACTCTAAACAGAAACTGTGTTGTATCTGAAGACTGAAGCTTGGCCTTATGCCTGGATTTGGACTATACAGCTCAATAAGCTCTCCTGAGTAGGCACTCGAAGTCCCCCAAGGATGAGTGTGGGATTCCCGCTCGGGAACACCCTTGTACTAAACAGTGCAGCATGCCCTACTAAATAGCAAAAGCATGCACAAAAATATCACCTGGAAAATCTAGATCTGTAAAGATCAAAATCAATAATCATCTAAAATACCTTCTATGGTTGCCTTTCCCTTCCTTATATGCTTTGTGAGACTTCTCATCTTGGGTCCCACTCATTAAAGACACTACTCACATGGAGACTATCTCCCATTAACTCTGCATTGTTTCACATTGATGATCCACTCTCTCCATACCAATGCTATTGATTTGGTCAAAATTGACCTTATCCACATTCTTTTTCCCTTGTTCACACATGGAGGTGCTTTATCCAGCTATCATGATGATCCCTTTTCACATTAAGAGGGATTTTATTCCTACTAAATATATGTATGGGTCTCCCTACCCAATTATTCATCTATCTAAAGACAAAACCAAAAAATGAATATTCCAATTAGTTGTATGCTAATTTAGGAATATTAAAACATCAATGTACCTAAGCAGTTTGCAACCCATCCTGGACACCCTAAAATATACAATTATTGTTTCATGTACTTTATCCACAATACAGCCAAAGATGAAGTCCAAAATCAGAAGGAGGTAGGGAAACCCCCAACAACAATGTACATGATAGATGACCTTCCATACACATGTAGCCAATCTTGAATATGATTATCAAGAGGAAGACTATAAGGTTTAGATTGAGGTTGATTGTATAGAGCAACCAGCATTGTCTCCATGGGAAGAATAGGCTTTGTCACCACCATGCAAAGATGACAATAAAACTCTGCATGCTGAGAAAGGTTGTAAAGAGGAAAATGCAGGATATTTTCAAGTACAAAATGCCTTCCTCTATATTTTCCCCCCATCTTAAGAGAGCATTACAAGTAGGTTACAAATAGGAAGGAGGAGGAATTCTCTAATGAATCGATCAATAAGGAGAGGGATGATACAAAAACTTTCTCAGATCCATAATTTCTCCCCTTGATTCTTCTTGAAACCACAGAATCTGAAACAGAGAAAGAACCAATACATCTTGAGTCTTAACCCTTATGTTTCAATTCATTTTATATTGTGAAAGGGAATATGGATCACATCCTAGTTGATAATCACAGGAGAAGAGAACTCTCTCACCAATTAGATGAGAAAATCAGGGATGATAAAAAATCTAGTTTAGATCCATGGGTTCATCCCTTGAATCCTTTTGAATATCAATTACTAGATGAAGTCACAGAGTCTAAAGCAGATAATTAAGTGATCAAGGTTTACTCTCTACCTTTGTGCTTTAATGCATTTCAGATTATAAAGGGGAGTTGGGATCACATTCTAACTAATAGTTATAATATAAAACGTGAAGTCTCAAAAGAACCAACACTACCATCTAAAGCACCACATGATCCAATAGTAGATGTGTTGGATGGTCTCTGCTTTCAAATTCAATATTCCTGTGTTTTTAATGCTCTCGAAAGCTGCTATGATATAGATATAGTCAGACAATCTTTCCCATTGTCTAATTCAACAGAAGTAGTGGCACAACACTCATCAAGTAGCATGCAAACATGTTCCAAGTTTATTGAAGACCAGGAGAGAATATCTGCAGTACCAGGATATGAAGCTCATTTTACTGAGTCAGAATACCCAGAAATAAATCAAGAATATCTTGATCTAGTGGCAGTCTATATGGAGGAATTTTTCTTTACAAAGCCAGCACATATTTCTGGCATGTCAGTTGTTTTTCAAAGGTACCAAGATCCACGTAAACAAGATCAGGCCAGGAATTTCTATCAAACACCACTGTCAGGTTGGTCTCTAAATAGCATGAAGAGCAGTGAAAGAAAGGAGTTATCCGGGCAGTTTCTTGACTGGATACACTGGCATTATTGTATCATTTAAAACAGTAGTAATTTTAGTAGATTAGGGTAGGTAGGGGTGAAAATAATCTTAGCACGTCGAGCATCTTTCAAATTTTAGTTTAGATTTATTTTCATTTTCATATCATTGTGTTTCAGACTTTTGTTTCTGTTATCACTCAGATTGAACCTCAAGCTAAGAGAGGCAATTCTAAGGTAACCTCAAACCACGCTTAGCCATGTAGCTAGCCCTACTAGGCCAGGAGAGGGCTCTCTCCATATATATCACAGTAAAAATGACTGAGGTAAGAATATATTAGGCTAGGTATAGTAGCTCAGGGTTTTCATTTTTTATTTTCTTGGATTTTGCTGGATCAGGAGGAGTCAAACAACTAGGGCAAGGAAACTAGGTCAAAATTTGCAGGGTGTTCTAAGGGGCAACGTAGGTACAAAGTTTGACATTTAAAGGATGATTTTGGTGAGGTGAATAGACTGATGAGGAGTTAGGAAGAGAATATGAGATGAATTCTCCCTAAACTGAAGAAAATAAACAAATTATGCAAAATTCCCCAAAACAGAGCATGAAAACATGAATTCTACCTTTCAACTTTAAATTAAGCATATTATAGATGTGAAAATGGTTTATGAACTTACAATAGATTAATACAAATGATCACAAAGAAGAAAATATGTCAAAAAATTCATACCACATGGATCCCAAATAAATAGCTGCAAATTTATCATTAATGTCCAGGCCAAACTGATACAAAATTGTGTCCTTGAGATGCCAAAACTCCAAGTGAGTCCAACCTCTACAAATGACTGAGAAAATACATGATATAGACCTCAAAACCACTATCCCTAGCCTTAGAAATTCGAATCCATGAGATAGGGATTAGATTCACCTACTCCCAAACAAGAATCTGAAGACTAGGAAGACCCAACAATTTGCCTCTAAAAGAGAGGAGACTAATTCATTTGACCTCTAGAGGACTTATCTGATCTATCTACCCTAGATAACAATAAAAACATGACATTTACATCTATCTTGACCTTTTACATCAATAATTTCTCATTTCCCAAGATAAAAATTCAAAAAGTCAAAATTTGCTAAAGATGATGAAAATGACGTTTTCCTAGCAAAAACGCAGTGCCATGACAAAAAAAACAACCTCTCTTGCAAGAAAAATTTGGAGGCCTTCCTGCTGTCCAAATCAGCTCCATGATATCTCATTGGAAATATATCTGAGTCTAGTTTCCAAATATGCCTCCAGTTTCCAAAATGGTGCCCACCTGCTTTGTCAAAAATCACTTTTCCCAAGGCTAGTATTAGCACAATGCCAAGGTCAAAAAGGAGGCAGAAACATAAAATATTGGTGGTTTTTTGCACTTTTGAGGGACCATTTCTCCTCCAAATTTTATGAAACTTGCTGGGGTTGATGTAATAATCATTATGAACATGATGGTGGTGACCATTTTTACATTGGATGCTGTAATAGAAAGGGCAGCGCCATGGGCGCTACGTTTTTGGAAAATTTTCTATGTGTCCAAATTGCCCAAAAAACCAAAAAATGCACTAAAGTGCCAAATGTGCCAAAACCTTGCCAAATTTGTGAGGTTACTTTCTAATCAAGGGCTTGAGGCATGAAGAGACACCTCATCAACTATCTCTAACTTATCCTTATCCTTCTTTTGTTTATCCTCCATAGTGTTTTATGTCCAAGAAAACCCTAGGGATAAGGTAGATGGGGATGGGGAGTAAAAATAGGTCGGGGGAATAGGGATAGGGTTATGAAAATTTAGGTAGATGAGGGAAGGAGTTATGGATATTTGGGAGGTGATGGGCGGTCAAGATATTTAGGGAGTTGAAAATGATAATTGGATTACAGGTTTGAGGTAGTGGCTGCCTAGGAATTTTAGTGACCTGGGACTTAGGTTTTATGGGAAAGGGATTATGGTGTACTTGTAGGGAAGGAGTAGGGTTTATAGTGATGTAGGAAGAGAATGTGAGGTTTATGAGTGAAAAATTTGGGAAAATGGGAAAAAATACTAAATATAGGGTTTATAGCCTATCCAACTTCCAAATTTCACATAGAAACCCAAAACATCATGAAATTCATCATGAAGATAGCAAGGAGGTGAAATTCACATGTTACTTACTTGTCAAAGGTGTTGAAGAAACTTTGCTGAATATTTGAGGCAATTTGACTGAGTTTCGAGGCTTAGGGACCAAACTGGGCATTAGCGCAGCGCCCCTGGGTATTAGCATAGTGTCAGTGTAAATTGCACTGTGTTTTTTAGGCATTAGCGCAGCGCGGCTGGGTATTAGCGTAGCGTCAGGACAAGGACAAAAACGCAACACCTTTTTGCAGACAACATTTGGAAGCCTTACAGGTGTCCAAATTGGTCCCAGGATAGCTCGTTGGAAATCTCTTGAATTCTACTTTCCAAATATACCTTTGGTTTTCTGATTAGAGTGTATTTGACCTATAAAAGGTTGATTTTCCCAAGACTGGTCAAAAAGTGCTGAATGAGGGTGCAGGAATGCAGAGTGTTGGTGCAGGCGACGTTTGGAGGCCTTCCTCAACTCCAAATGGAGCTCATGATAGCTCATTGGAAATATATCTCTCTCTAGTTATCATTTGACTCATCAAGCAAGTCATTTGGACACTCTAGCTATGAGAAAACTTGAGTTTCCCAAGGTCACTCCAGAAGTGTAGCAACTCTCCTGTGGCACCTGTATTTTTGACATTTCTATAAAACCATGACACCTGTGTCAAAACTGAAGGATTTTTTTCTTCCTGGACCTATGATGGACAAAAAACTCTCTCACTGTTGTCAAATTCATCTCTTTTTAGTCAGAAACATAGTTTGAAGTAAAATTGGCCCTGTGAGTGGCAAATGACTTGAATCTTGGAATGATTTCCTAAAAAGTGATGGAGACATGTTCTTATGAGTTGGAATGGCCTAATACTTACTGATATGACCTACCTTATGCCTCCTCTTCTCATATGCCTCTTTTTCATAACAAACCCTAGCTCAGTGGGAGAGGAAATTAGGGTTTAGTGCTTGTGAACAATGATGAATTGGGCACCCTTGGGAAAAGACAACTCCCTTTGATATTTGATGTGTTGGCATGTGGAATTCTGAGTTGGAAGAATTTGGGAGACTGAATACTTATTACATTTGAACTGACTGAAGAAAATCATGAGTTTATTCTGGGTCACCTTCACACCTTTTGCTGCCTTTTATTGAAAATGAGACAATGCAATTATTTGACCTAATGAGACCCTAGTGACCCAATGAGAAATGAAATAAACTAACTCATTTAGTGATTTTGACTAAAAGTGAAATGAGAGCGGACTTGTTTTCAGCATGATGAAGACATGGAAGAGGGCCAGCGGGCATATGCTTGTGAAGGAAAATGGGACACTTGACAAGGACAACCCCTAGTGGAACAATTTTATATCACGACCTAATGGAATGATTGAAAAATTCTTTAGAATGGGACACCTAGATGCACATGCAAAATTTGTTTTGATCCCTAGTGGAAGTATGCAAATACTGACACTAACAGTTTCAGAATAGTTATGGTCTCACCATTCAAGTTTTCAAGGTGAAGTAGTATGTTTAACTTGATGGATTGCAGTGGATAAGTGTAATTGTAGTTTCAATTCAGATCTCAGTATGCTAATAAGCTAGTTGGCCAAGCATCTGGTCTATTTCTATCATTCAAAGTTAGGAGGAACAATCAGCTAGTTTCCAGTCACCAAGTTGCCTGACATATCAAGGTACAAGTTGTGGGATCAACCCAATGGATCAGGCTACTAGTCTACAGTGTTCTTGACACCTCCTGAAGGAGCTGCCATCCGCAGTTGGAGCCACTGTTAGAACCTTGTAATTTACAGTATCACAAGTTGACTGTGTACTTTTTCTTTGCAAATTTTTCATATTATACATAGATTTCAATATTCAAAATATTTTCCAAAGCAAGAATCAAAGGAAACAAAGGCAGCAAGGAGGCAAGGTGCAGCATTAGACCATTAGTGAAGACAAAGGTAGCAGAGAAGAAGTTAAGGCAGAAAAAACAAGCAAAGGAAAAGTCATGAACGTGTTGGGTAGAGTCGTGAACGTGATTGGGTCAAGTCGTGCACTTTGGGCCGAATCATGGACGCTAAAGCCGGTCAAGAAGTGAACGATTCAAAGTATTCCATGAATAAACCAAGAAACTAACGGGCACAGCCAAAGAGACAAAATTTGAAAACCACAACAAGGAGGATTAAGGACCGTAGATCTGAGATTCGATCAATGGCAGAGATTGAATCACATCATCACATTATAAACCCCTTTTTCATTTCATTTCCCTTAAAAATCATTAAACCTTACCTTTTTTCCTTTCCGCTTCATTTTCCTACTTTACCTATTTAACCACTGTTTCGCAACGCAAATATTACAACTTACCATTAAAGTGCCCACAAGGTATTCGATTTAACTTGCGATGTGGTTGGCCCCACTACAGCAGCTCCGCCCCCGACTTCCAACCACTTGCAATACATATCTTATAACATAAAAACTCATACACTTACCACAGAAACTTTCCGACTTGTGATTACGATGTGGGTGGGTCCCTCTCCCCGCACTTCGCAAGTTTTAGTATTTAACCTCCGCGCTTATAACTAAACTTCAAGATTTATGATTTTTGGGTTGTGTTCCGGTCCCATATTACCTGCCACGTCACTCTGCACTCCCCGAAATTTGCAATGCGATCGGTCCCACTTTCTTCTGCCACGTCACTTACCTTCTCCCCACACTTCACACTTCACATATTTTAGTATTTACCACCTCTGCTTAGGGCTAAACCTTAAGTTTTGTGATCTACGGGTTGTGGTCTAGTCCCACCTTCCCTCCACGTCACCTCCCATTTCGCATCACATCATCGATTCCATTTCTTATAACTCAAACTATAAAACATGTGATGTGCAATTTCTTATGGATGTGTTAAGGTACATAACTGAAATATAAACATTTTCAGGTCCGGGTAAATGGGTTTTTTACGATGTTTTGTGTAGAAAGGGTTAAGTCGGGCATATGAGGTTTGAAACTCATTTTATGAAGAAATAAGGTTAAACGTGGCAGAAAGGCTTGGGTAGAAAAAAGACACCGAGGGTCGAGTCGGGAAAGGTGTTTTACCATATTTTTTATGTTATAATGGCACAAAGGACTTCAAGGGGAAATAACCCCGACAAGGTGTATGAGCACGGGAGGTTGAGTCGGGCAAAAGGCATTCACACAAAACACATCAGCATAATCACCCAAATAATGAAAAGTGGCCAGCACTGCACATATTTGATTACCCAACACTGGTTCTCTGCAAAACAGAGCCAGATGTCAAAGCCTCTATTGGTTGCCTCTTCGTGACCATCACAGCCACCTCCAAGATTATTGTTTAATATTCCGAGGAGCCATCCAAGCGTTGGATCCATGAAAAGCTGCCCAACATTAATTTTACAGGCGGTGGTTTTTGTCATAGATTTTTTATCAGGCCTTTCATAGCCACACTTTTTCATTTTCTGCTAAATTGTAATCAATAAAAGGTTTCCAAGTAAGATATGGAAACTGACTTGGTCTTCAGATAAATACTACATGCCTTAGCAGTTTCAAGGGTTGGAAGTTGGAGAATTGGACCATGTTGAAGCTTTCATTGTAAGAAGTATTGGAACACTTGTAACTGTTAGAGCTGGGAATCAATAATAAGAGACCGTTCACAAGATTCTTGAGCTATGTTAATGGTCATGTTTTTCCTCTGTATTAATTTTTTCCTCTGCCTTTTCATGCTATGCATCAATTTATCTTATTTTAAAATAGAAAATTTAGATTAATATTTGCTAAAAGAGCACCTTAATTCAGTGTGTGTTTATTATCTTAATGTTTTCCTCTGAGACCTGAATGAAAAATTCAGAGACGATATGTTATGCATTTAAGTTGAACCTTAATCTCCTTCTCCCATCTCATATTCACACTGCTAGTAAGATCCAGGCTGCATAGTTATCTTGCCCTGTGAACGCCCTTGAAAAGTTGATGCACAGTTCGGCTTTTATGACTCCACAGCCCAATGGATTAAGTTTTAGAGATTTTTCTTTCCAGCCACCCAGTCAATCAAACAAGCAACCCTCATTTCTATAACTAGCCTAATATCAGCATTTATAATATCAAACTAAATCATAAAAACAGAGAGAGCCCTCTCTGAGTCTAGGAAGGCTAGGTCCTGGACTCCAAATCGGTTTGATGTTGTCATCTATCGTTTTTTCTTGCCAATATTAGAAATTATGAAGTGACAACAGATGGGATGGAATATTCATCAGATGGATGTGAAAAAAAAATTAATCAAAGGAGTGATAGAGGGAGAGGTGTACATTGAACAACCGGAAGGATTTGAGACCTTCAACAGAGAGTCGCATGTGTGAAAACTCAAGCAAGATTTTTATATATTGAAACAAACACCTTGTGCTAGGTACACCAGGATCGAAATCTATCTCACAGGGTTATGCTTCACAAAAATTGAAGCAGATGCAAACCTTTACCATATTTTTTTGAATCTAAATTGTTGATTATAGCATTATATTTGGATGATTTGATTTTAATTGGTGATGAGAATTTGATCGTTTATTTCAAAGAGGATATTGCAAGAGAATTGGAGATGAAGGACATGGGACTCATGCATTATTTCCTCGGTTTGGAATGGAAAGGATGTGGGGAACTGTCTATATCTTAAGCCAAGTTGTCAATGAGATACTGAAGAAGTGCTGCATGGATAGTAGAAAACCCATGGAAACTCCTCTAGTATGTGGTTTGACGAAGGAGGATTCCAGTTCAAGTGAGGAAGTGGAGGCTACTATTTACACACACGTTGTGGGTTCACTTATGTATTTGGTGAACACATGAAAAGACATGTGTTATGTAGTTAACCAGCTTAGTCAAACAATGGTTAAGCCAACTAAACTGTATTGGAAGGCAGCAAAACATGTGTTGATATACCTCAGAGGCACTTCTCAGTTCGAAATTTGGTACAGACGGCCATAGGGAATAAATCTGCAAGGATTCGCAGATGCATATTAGGAAAGGAGTCCATCATACATGAAGAGAACATCGAGAGAAATTTTCATTGTTGGGTTAGCAGCAGTTTCTTGGTATAGCAAGAAGTAGAGAGCTATGGCATTCAACTCAGTAGAAATTGAATACATGGTTTCCATTTAAGCGACATGTGAGGCTATCTGGATGAGGAAAATTCTTGTTGGGTTATTCGTTCAAATGATGGATCCTACTTTGATTTACTATGGCAATCAGAGTTTTATGACACTCTATGAGAATCCAGTTTTTCATGATCAATCCAAGCATATCGACATTTGGTATCACCATTTTTCTAGATTGTGCATAGAGGCGGATCATGTTGTTAGAATACATTCCTACAGAGGAATGGGATGCATATATTTTGACAAAGGCCTTTTCAAGAGGAAAATTTGAGTTCCATAGAGGCAGGATTGGGGTATATGATAATCCCTTTCTTGATGAGAAGGAGTGTTGAAAATGTAGCAAGAAATTATTAATTCAATTTTTCCCTTGATTAAATTAGGATAAATTCAAAATTCCACATCAACTGACAAATTAAATGAGTTAACTGAGGTAATATAGTTGTTATCACTCAGTTAGCTTTGTTAATTCAAGTTGGGGGAATGAACTTGAGTTATGTAGAGTGATTCCTAAATTTTAGGAGCCTGATTTGAGTTAAATTCAGTTGTAACAATTTAATTCATTTAAATTGAGTTATGGTCAGTTAAACTAGTTCCAACTATTGGAGGAACAAGTGGTAGTTCTAACAGTGCGATGTAATTTAAGTGTTTAACTGGTTAATTGATTAATCATCCTAAATTAACTAATGCATGCATGAAATTTGATTTACCCAGTTGATATTGGAGTTCAAGGGCAGTGTACTATCATTTGTAAACTATTCCAAGTTGTATAGGTGGTGCATGCAGTCAGAGAAGGACCTAAATGAATTGCGTAATATAGAGTGATGAATTTCCTAAATAATTGGGGCTAATTACTTGAGGAACATCGCAATAAATTAGGAGCTTGGAGGGCTTGAAATATTGGCTAATTTTTTTCCAAATTCATTCAATCAGGAAGAGGATAGAAGATACTTGAGCAAGTTTCGCTTAAGCTTGATCAAGCATATTGTATTCATCCAAATTATTTGATTAGTGCAATACAGATAGGAAGGGGTTTTGTGTAGTTTATTTCCCCCAGATAAATCTTTGTGTATGTTTGTTAAATCATGATGCATGTTTTTTATATGTGTTCTTGATCGTGAATTTTCTTCTGCAAATGAGTTGAGTATATTTGAGTTTTATGTTTTAGTAAATTACATCATCAATTTTGAATCTACATTAAATTTATACACGAACCTCTTGCAACATAATTCCAAACCTATAGCTGAATGGTTTGGGATATTTCCACAAATTTTGAATGACGAGAAAATTCTTGGACAATTGCGATAAAATCTTAAAGTTGTTGTTAAGGATGGGGTGGTCGGAGAAGGACTCACTTCTGCTAATCTACCCAAAATACACTCCATTGCACTGGAACAAGAAGAGAATAGGGAGAGACTTCCATATTTATGCCTAGATTGTAGGCTTTTAGATAAAGGATACAATGCAATACTTGGGCTCAGACGTGAATATACTACTAAGGAAAACCTGGGAAGCCTTGGGAAGTCCTAAGCCGGCATTCTCTCCAATTGAGTTACACATGGAGAACCAGTATTGTATCCTCCCCATTGTACATATGGAGTATGTAGAGGTTGACATAGTAGGGGTAAATACTTATTCAAACTTCGAGGTGATAGATATTATGGTAGATAAATACCCCTATCCAATTTTTCTAGGATTATATTGGGCCTTTGAAAATTATGTGGTAATTGATCTGAAGAGGGAGACGATGACCTTTGAAGTGGAGGGAGTTAGGGTGATCTAGCCCCTGGATCCATATCAAGGTTCAAGGTTCACAGAACCAGTGGATGACAGAGAAGAACCTGAGTTGTTGGACCAGTTATATCAGTTGACAGCGAGAAAAATGGAAGATTATATTAATCCTATAGTAGGAGGATCGATCAGCTAGAGACTTGTTCAAAGTTATGAAGTTAGATATGAGGCTTCATGGGATGATAGGAAATGGGAGGACATGATATCAACTCCAGGTGCTGCACCACGATCCACTGTATCAATTGGGTTGGTACTGAGGTACGGGAATTTCCTACTTTTAATGGCATGGATTATGTTGCTAATTTTATTAACAAAGTTGATGCAACCATCTCCAAAATACACAAACTACCCTTACTATATGTCACCTTGCAAGCGATGCTAGAAATGTGGTGTGGCTTCTTGTAACCATCTTAGAGAGTGGAAGGAGGCTAAGACAGCATTGGTAGCCAGTTTTGGGTATTCATATGACTACCTACCCAATTTTGTTAAGTATCTGGGGAACACGGACCCTCAAAAACACCTGCAAGGTTGTACGGCCAGATGGATCAAAGAAGGACTTTTAGAAAACCTGTCGGTGCACAGTGTTGTCCACACTCTAGGGACATTTCCAAAGGTGTGGTATGCCAAGGAAGGGATACAAAGACAAATAGGTGAGTGGGTGTTAGGTCCCTATATTACTAGTATAGTCCCTTATTGTTGTTATTGTAACCCCTTATTGTTATTATTGTACCCCTGTAACCCCCATATTGTTATTATTGTGCCCTTAAATTATTATTGTTAGGTCGGCTAGGATTACATTGTGGCCCCACTAGGATTACATTATGGCCCCATGGACTCCTATATATAGAAATGAGGTTTTGTAAACTGTATCATCCAAGAATTGTTCATTTATGTAATGTATTGGAGGTTTCCCCATCGAAGTGGCTTATTTCTAAGGCGTTGATATCTCTTTTCTTCTATTTTTGGAGCTGGTTACACAACATTTGGTATCAGAGCTTTGGATTCTAGGGTTTCGCTGCTCCAAACAGGTCATCGTGGAATTTTCGCTATAAATTTTTTTCTACAAAGTTTCAGAAGCTGAAATTTTTAGGGTGCGAAGCCAAAATCCTGAGGAAGATCATCTAAAAATTGCAGAGCTTGTTTCGCAATATTTTCGGTGAAATGATCTGTGGAAGTTAGGTCTTTTTTCAGGCACCTAAACAGGTCATTATGGAATTTGAACTATAAATTTTTTTCTATGAAGGTTCAGAATCTGAAATGTTTATGGTATGAAGCTGAAATCCTGAGGAAATTTTTCAAAAAAATTCAGAGCTTGGTTCACAACACTTTCGGAGATATGATCTGTGGAAGGTAGTGCTTTTTCAAGTTCCCAAATTTCATATCAAAGAGGTAATCGTGGGAAAATATTCATAACTCTCTCTCTGAGCATCGGATTGGAGTGCCGTAAAAAGTGGTCAAAATTACAAAGACTGCAGTTTCTTGGCTATCAATTTCAGAGCCGAAGGATGAAACAATAACACGTGTCAAGTCGTACAAGTTCTCTCTACTGAACCAGTCCATAATTAGGTCATTGTGGGATATTGGACACAACTTTGTTTTGGAGAATCCAAATCAGGTCAGACCTGTGGCATTCGAAAGAGAAATCATAGGGATATGGTGGTATTGAAATACAAATATTGAAGTGCTATAATCATAGAGATAATCCAATTTCAATATCGACCTCCTCAAAAGAAAGAAAAAGGTGTGTATTTTTTTTATTTATTTTTTCCGAATTGCATAAGTCTTGTTTGAAGAATCAATATGAAGGTATTGATTGAAAGACACAAGATATTGATTTTATGCGTTTTGTGTGCTTGTATTTTTCGCATATTTTATGTGTTGCATTTCTCCATAATATATAATTTTCTAACAAATGGTATCAGAGCCGAAGGTATATTTGGCTGATAAACTCGCAGGAAAGAAAGGTTCCTGGTTCGAGTGGGAGCAATGGCGAATGATGGTAAGTTTAGGGTCGAGAAATTTAACGGCCAAAACTTCCTACTGTGGAATATGCAGATGGAAGATTATCTGTATTAGAAAGATATGTACCTACCATTGAGCGGAAAAAAAAAGAAGTCAACGGCCATGACAGATGAAGAATGGAACATTCTCGATAGAAAGGCACTCGGAACTGTACGGTTGTGCCTTGTGGCATCAGTCGCCTTCAATATTTCGAAGGAAACAACAACAGAGGGTTTGATGCAGACGTTGGCGAAACTATATGAAAAACCCTCGGCCTCAAACAAGGTATTTCTTATGAAACAACTATTTAATATGAAGATGTCGGAAGGTGGATCTGTTGCAGACCATTTAAATGAATTTAATACAGTTACCAGTCAGTTAAGTTCTGTAGGGGTAAACTTTGATGATGAAGTTAGAGCTCTATTATTCTTGTGCTCATTGCCGGAGAGTTGGAATGGTTTAGTAATGGCCATTAGTAACTCTGTCTCTGGATCTAGTACTTTAAAGTTTGATGATGTTGTTGGTGCTATCCTTAGCGAGGAAATGCAACGAAAAAGCTCCGGTGAGACATCAGGTAATGCTTTGAGTGCAGAGTCTAGGGGAAGAAGAATGGAAAGAGGAAAGAGCTCGAGATATCGCAGTAAATCAA
The DNA here is from genome assembly GCA_034641835.2 of Pinus albicaulis. Lineage (NCBI taxonomy): Eukaryota > Viridiplantae > Streptophyta > Pinopsida > Pinales > Pinaceae > Pinus > Pinus albicaulis. The sequence goes on along the minus strand of CM076573.1, from coordinate 4,203,762 downwards.
GGAAGGGCATATCCAAGTCTAGATCGGGGATAGTGTGCTGGAATTGCGGAAAGAAAGGACACCTAAAGAAAGACTGTAGATCTCGGAAGGGAAAAGAAGGAGACACACAGCAAGAAAACAATCATGAATCAAATGTGACAGGTGATGTGTTACAAGATTCTTTGATTCTTTCTTTCGAAAATGTTACTAATTCTTGGGTTGTAGATTCAGGGGCTTCATTCCATGCCACACCTGATAAGAAATATTTTCATGACTATGTTCAAGGAGATTTTGGACAAGTTCGTTTAGGTGATGATAAACCCTGTAAAATTGTTGGAATGGGTAAAGTTCTTGTAAAACAACAGAATGGAAACCAATGGCTACTAAAGGAGGTAAGGCATGTTCCAGATCCGAAGAAAAATCTGATTTCAACAGGGCAGTTAGGCGGTGAAGGTTGTGTGACAACTTTCACAGATAAAACTTGGAAGGTCACCAAAGGAGCCCTGGTAATAGAAAAAGGTGAAAAGGTTGGTACATTGTATTTATGCAATGGTATTTCTAACTCTATTAATGCTTTAACTTCCAAAGGAGGAGATGCAGCATTATGGCATCATAGGCTCGGACACATGAGTGAGAAGGGGATGAAGATTCTTCACTCAAGAAATTTGTTGCCAGGTTTGAAGAATGTTGATTTGGATTTCTGTGAAAATTGCATTTATGGAAAACAAAAGAGAGTCAGATTTCTCAAAGTTGGGAAAGAAAAGAAGAGTGAAAAATTGGAGCTTGTGCATACAGATGTATGGGGACCTGCTCAGGTATCATCTCTTGGTGGCTCTTGCTATTATGTTACGTTTATTGATGATGCAACTAGAAAAACTTGGATTTATTGTATTCAAAATAAATCTGATGTATTTGATACTTTCAAGAAATGGAAAGCTTTGGTTGAGATTGAGACGGGAAAGAAGTTGAAGTGTCTCAGATCAGACAATGGAGGTGAATATTGTAGCAAAGAGTTTGATAGGTACTGTTCAGAGCATGGAATTTGTAGAGAGAAGACAGTTCCAAGAACACCACAAGAAAATGGTGTGTCAGAAAGGATGAACAGAACAATCATGGAGCGTGCAAGGTGCATGAGATTGCATGCAGGATTGCCTTTACAATTTTGGGCAGATGTTGTAGATATTGTTTTTTATCTAATAAACAGAGGGCCTTCAAGTTCCTTGGATGGTGGTATTCCAGAGGAAGCATGGACAGGTAAAAAGGTAAACTACTCTTTTTTAAAGCCTTTTGGTTGTGAGGCCTTTGTCCATATTAATAAAGAAAATAGGACAAAGCTTGAGGCAAAATCAAAGAAATGTACCTTTATTGGATATGGTGTTAATGATTTTGGTTATTGCTTATATGATTATGAAAATCACAAAATCATTAGGAGCAGAGATGTAATATTCAATGAAAAGGTCTTGTATAAGAATCGGTTGCAGGAAAAGAAACAGGAAAAAGAAAGCAAGGAATACACAGTTCTTGATGAGATAACTGAAAAAGTAAAGGTTCCTGAAAATAATAATAATCAACAACCACAGCAGCAGCAACCACCACAACAGCAACAGGCACCTCAAACACCTGAAAGTGGTGTTAGAAGATCTACCAGGATAAGTAGACCCCTTGAATGATACTCTCCTTCATTATATTATTTATTGTTGACTGATTCTGGTGAACCTGAATGTTATGAAGAAGCAATGCAGGTTGAAAGCAGGAAGAAGTGGGAGCTAGCCATGGATGAAGAGATGGAATCCTTAATGCATAACCAAACTTGGGACTTAGTCAAGTTGCCTACAGGTAAAACTACATTGCAGAATAAATGGGTTTACAGGCTGAAGGAAGAAGATGGAGGAAAACAGAGGTACAAAGCTAGACTTGTGGTGAAGGGGTTTGCACAGAAGAAAGGTATTGATTTTGATGAAATAGTTTCTCCTGTTGTTAAAATGAATTCAATCAGAACTATTTTAAGTCTTGTAGCAACGGAAGATTTACATCTTGAACAGTTAGATGTAAAGACAACATTTCTCCATGGAGATTTGGAGGAAGAGATATACATGCAGCAACCAGAAGGATATGAGGTAAAAGGGAAAGAAAAATTGGTGTGTAGGTTAAAGAAGAGCTTGTATGGCTTAAAACAGGCTCCAAGGCAGTGGTATCTAAAATTTGACAATTTTATGTCTGAACAAGGTTATACTAGATGTCACTCTGATCATTGTGTTTATCTAAAAAGGCAAAATGATGGCAGCTATATTATATTGTTATTGTATGTAGATGACATGCTTGTTGCGGGATCTAACATGCAGGAAATAAATGTGCTCAAAAGAAAATTGGAAAATTCATTTGCAATGAAGGATTTGGGAGCTGCAAAACAAATCCTTAGTATGAGGATAACTAGAGACAGGAAAAATCGCAAATTAACACTGTCTCAGAATGAGTACATAGAGAAGGTGTTGAAAATATTTAATATGCAGAATGCAAAACCAGTTAGTACACCTTTTGCTAGCCATTTCAAACTTATTAAGGAGATGTGCCCAAAGACCCAAGAAGACATGGATTATATGTCTAAAGTTCCATATGCATCAGCAGTTGGAAGCTTAATGTATGCAATGGTCTGCACAAAGCCTGATATTGCACATGCAGTGGGAGTTGTAAGCAGGTACATGAATAATCCAGGAAAAGAACATTGGATGGCAGTAAAATGGATTCTCAGATATTTGAGAGGTACCACAAATCAAGCATTATGCTTTAGTGGTTCAAACATTGCTCTACAGGGATATGTTGATGCAGATATGGCAGGTGACAGAGATAATAGGAGGAGCACTACAGGATATGTATTTACTGTAGGTGGAACAACTGTCAGTTGGGTTTCAAAAATCCAAAGTGTTGTTACACTTTCAACAACAGAAGCAGAGTATGTTGCTGCTACAGAGGCTAGTAAAGAAATGATTTGGTTACAAAGGTTTATGGATGAATTGGGTAAGAAGCATGATATGGGCACATTATATAGTGATAGCCAAAGTGCCATTCATCTTGCAAAGAACTCAGCATTTCATTCCAGGACTAAACACATACATCTCAAGTACCATTTCATACGGTCAGTATTGGAAGATGGAGAGTTGAAGCTGGAAAAGATACACACTAGCCAGAATCCTGCAGATATGCTAACAAAAGTTGTAACCAGGGAGAAACTGAAAATGTGCTCGGTTTCAATTGGTCTTCAAGGATGACGATGAAGATGAGAAATAGCCAGGTCCAAAGAGGAGTCATTGTCCAGCAAATGAAGCAGCGGTGGAGTTGCTACAATCAGTGTCCAAGTGGGAGATTGTTGGGTGTGGAGCCTAATTATCTTGTTTACATTGTATCACAACATTGGACCCTTGTACCTTAAAAGGGGTGGCAACACCGCCCGTAATTGATCGCTACCGTGGGGGGTCCAGGGGGGGCGGCAACACTTTTCGGAGCCCCCCCCTGGCGAGAGTTTTCGGGGGCAGCGACCCCGAAGCTAAAAAGAGATGTAAAATTGCCTTGTAAAAGTATAGTAATTTCTAGTCAATCTGGGCCGTTCATTAGGCAAGTGATTTGACGGTAGAAGTTATGTTTAGATTAGGGTTTTTTTCCCTAGAAGGCCTTGTATATATGAGGGTGTTATTATTGCTTACATGTATTATGTGTGTGTATTATCGGAAGCGAGAAACGAGATGGGGAGGCTGTGAGAGAGAAAATAGGATATTACGGTGGATGTTGTAGGTTTTGTCTCTTCATTTTGTTGGATAATAGAAAGGAAGGACTGGCTTTTCGGGGTGGACGTAGCCCAAACTGGGTGAACCACATATATATGTGTCTCTATGGTTTTATGTGTTTTGTGTGCTTGTATTTTCCGCATATTTTATATTGCATTGCTCCATAATATATAATTTTCTAACGAGATAAATTTCCCATTCCTATGATTGATGAATTATTGGATGAATTACATTGAGCAATTTATTTTACCAAGTTGGATCTTCGTTCAGGATATCATCAAATTAGAATGAAGACTGAAGATATTCCAAAAACAACATTTCGAACTCATGAGGGTCATTATGAATTTTGGTCATGCCTTTTGGCCTTACCAATGCACCTTCTACATTTCAAGGGTTGATGAATTCCATTTTCAAACCCTTCCTTAGAAAATTTGTGCTAGTATTTTTTGATGATATACTAATGTACAGCAGGTCTTGGAAGGATCATGTTGAACATGTTGACAGGGTGCTCAAACTATTGCAGGAGAAACAATTATATGCAAAAAAGTCCAAATGTTTCTTTGGGGTACAAGAGGTGGAATATCTGGGTCATATTGTATCTCACGAGGGTGTTAAAGTGGACCCTAACAAAATTAAAGCCATTAAGGAATGGAAAGTTCCCACAACCATAAAGCAGTTGCGAGGATTTCTCGGGTTAACAGGGTATTATCGCAAGTTTGTTAAGAATTATGGGAGAATAGCAGCACCTCTAACAACATTATTGAAGAAAGATGCATTTTAGTGGACTCCTGAAGCAACTAAGGCCTTTGAACGTCTTAAGGAGGCAATGTGCCATGCACCGGTCTTAGCTACGCCAGACTTCACAAAAACCTTTATTGTGGAAGGTGATGCCTCAGGAAATGGAATTGGTGCAGTTTTAATGCAGGAAGGAAGACCCATTGCTTTTTAAAGTCGTCCAATCAAAGGAAAGTATTTACAGAAACCTATTTATGATAAGGAAATGTTAGCAATACTGCATGCACTAAAGAAATGGCGAACTTACCTAATGGGAAGACACTTCAAGGTAAAAACTGATCATGATAGTCTTAAACACTTTTTGGAATAAAGACTATCTTCAAAAGAGCAGCAAAAATGGGTCACAAAGATGTTGGGTTATGACTTTGAAATAATCTACAAAAAAGGAAATCTTAATGTTGTTGCAGATGCACTCTCAAGAAAGAATGAAGAGGTCAAAGCATTGCTTTGTGCCATTTCTATTATCCAACCAGATTGGATAACCGAAGCAAGAGATGAATGGAAGAAGGACAAAGATGTATGGACACTCATTCAAAAGTTGCGGCAAGATCCTAGTACATCTGATACATTTAGTTGGAAAAATGATTCCTTATGGTACAAAGATCGCTTATATCTTTGTAAGAATTCCCAACTAAAACAAAATATTCTTCTGGAATTGTACACTTCTCCTTTAGGAGGACACTCAGGATTTTTAAAAACTTACCACAGGGTGAAGAAAGAATTTTTTTGGGATGGCCTTAAATCTGATATTCGAAAGTTTGTGGCGGAATGTTTGGTTTGCCAGCAGAATAAAGTGGAAACAATTAAGACCCCAGGACTTCTACAACCTTTATCCATTCCAAGTCAACGTTGGGAGGAGATTTGAATGGATTTTATCACAGGTTTACCTAAGTCCGAAGGAAAGAGTGTCATCATGGTGGTAGTTGATAGACTTACCAAGTATGCACACTTTTGTGCATTATCTCATCCATTTAAAGCAAATACAGTTGCTACTACATTTATGGACAGAATTCAAAAGCTACATGGAAGCCCAAGGGTTATTGTGAGCGACAGAGATCCCATTTTTACTGGAAATTTTTAGACGAAGTTATTTTCTTGTTTGGGTACTCAATTAGCTCATAGCTCATCTTATCATCCTCAATCTGATGGTCAAACTGAGATAGTAAATAAATGTTTGGAAGGATATCTTCGTTGTTTTGTATCTGATAAACAAACACAATGGGTGAAGTGGTTACCTCTCACTGAATGGTGGTATAACACTTCCTTCCATACTGCAGCAAAAATGACCCCATTTATGGCACTTTATGGATATCATCCACCATCCATTACATCATCTTTAAGGGAAAATTCGAAGGTTCAAGCAGTGGAAGATCACATCGAGCATCAGCAAGAAGTTCTCCAACTCTTAAAGGATAACCTGAATTTGGCACAAAATCGAATGAAACAACAGGCAGATCAACATCGTAGCGAGGGAAGTTTTGATGTAGGAGATTGGGTATTTTTACGGCTACAACCATACAAACAAATGTCCCTCAAGCAAGCAAAGAAGGATAATAAATTATCGCCCAAGTACTATGGTCCTTACAAGGTGTTGCAAAAGATTGGTACTATGGCATACAAATTGGAGCTTCCTACTTCTTCGCGAGTACATCCAGTTTTCCATGTTTCATGCTTAAAGAAGGTTATAGGAGAAAATCTTCCAGTTCAAACAATATTGCCAGAACTTGATGAGGAAGGAAGAATCATATTGGAACCAGAAGCGGTCATGGAAACAAGAACTCGACAACTACGGAATCGATCAATTTCAGAGTATCTCATCAAGTGGAAGAACTTACCCACTGAAGATTCTACATGGGAGGATGAGAATTTTATACAGAAGCACCCGGAGCTACTCAAGTGTTGAGGACAACACTTTTTTTTTGAAGGAGAGGGGCATGTTAGGTCCCTATATCACTAGTATAGCCCCTTATTATTGTTAGTGTAAACCCCTTATTGTTATTATTGTACCCTTGTAACCCCCATTTTGTTATTATGGTGCCCTTAAATTATTATTGTTAGGTCGGCTAGGATTACATTGTGGCCCACTAGGATTACATTATGGCCACATGGACTCCTATATATAGAAAGGAGGTTTTGTAAATTGTATCATCCAAGAATTTTTCATTTATGCAATGTATTGGAGGTTTCCCCCTCGAAGTGGATTATTTCTAAGGCATTGATATCTCTTGTCTTATATTTTTTGAGTTGGTTACACAACAGTGGGACCATATGGAAGCTCCATTTATCAGATATTTTTCCTTCACCGATGATGACGAGAGGAGAAAAGCTGCTTTGCAAGTTGTCAAAAGGATTTTTATCTCGATAGAACAGTTGGATAATGGTTACATAGACCAGAAAACCTTTAATCACATATATGAATCTGGATTCCACAAATTTGTGGCTTCCGGAAAGATAGAAATGCGACCTGATGGAGATTATTTAAAGTAATCTAAAATTTAAGGAATCTAAAGGGGAGCAGAGCATTGAATATGATCACGTAACTATTGGTCCGCAACTATTGCCTCTAAAGTTGTGGAGACACAACATCGGTACTGACGATAATCTGAAACCAGCTTTGATTGGAGACTATTGGGATGAGTAGAGTACCAAGTATATCTTCGATATCCTAAGGTAACATAAATACTTGTTCCCTTCATCTATTTCGTAGCTTAAGGGGATTAAGAGGGCACTAGGGGAAATGAATATTTTTCTTAAACCTAATGCAAAGCCAGTGAAACATCGGTCGTATAGATTGAACCTGAGTGTCAAAGAGAAGGTGAAGAAGGAAATAGAAAAAATGTTTGCATTAGGGCTTATCTTCCCAGTTGACGAGGCTGAGTCGGTCAATCCAATTGTTATACAAAAAAAACAAAACAAAACAAAATCTAAAGAAATTTGGGTCTTTGTAGACGACCAAAGTTTGAAAATTTCTTATGTTCGTGACCCTTTCCCCACCCCTTTCAGTGATGAGGTCCTAGACAATGTGGCAGGAAATGAAGCCTACTCTTTTACATATGGATTCTATAGTTACCACCAAGTCCATATTGCAAAGTAGGATAAGAGTAAAACCACATTCACAACTAAATGGGGATCCTATGCCTACCATGCCATGCCTTTTGGACTCAATAATCCACCAACAGTATTCTTGAGGATTGTAATCGCTACCTTTTGAGATTATATTCACTGGTTTATCGAGGTTTATAGGGATGATTGGACCATCTACAGTTTACTAAAAATACATTCCAGTTTGATCCAAGTGATGTTTGATTGTTTTCAACAGCTGCATATCTCTTAAAACTTGAATAAGTGCATATTTTTCGTCCCTTTCAGAACACTTCTAGTTCATGTAGTCTGTAAAGAGGGAGTATGTGTTGATCCCACTAAATTCGTAGTAATCCTAAATATGCCCCCGTCGATAAGTGTTAAGCAGCGAAGATCTACTCTCGACCTGATCTAGGTGGATATTGGTGGCCACCCACCTATTCCACTAGGACCCCCACCACTGTTTCTTTCAGTTTTTCAGTTTCCTTAATTGTAGCATAATTTACTATTTTTGGCAATTTTTTGGGTCCTAAACTTCTGAAGCCATTTTGAGGCCCTAAACGACGTTTTTTAGGAAATCTCGCTTCAGGCCAAGGTGAGTTGACAGCTTATCATTCATTATTAGTAGTTTTAGTCCTCAGATAGATATTTCTAATGAGGTATCATGTGCATCAAACAGAGATCATATTTCAAAGTTACAACCCCGGGAAATTGATGTAGCAATTTACCCCAATGGGGCCCATAGTTTGGCGTTTCATCTCCCAGGGTTATTTTTTTTATGTTTAGGGTTTTCCATTGTTTCTCAATAATAAATAGGCCTTTGAGCCTTGTTTGAACACAGTTCAGAGGCCTGTAGCCAGCACATCTCTTCTCAGATATAAGCTATCGACGCCCTAGCGAGCTTATTTCCATTATGTCTGTAAGCATATTTCAACTATGTGATATTAATGAAATGAAGTCTTATTTCTGTTGCATCTCTCCGTTTATATGTATTTGTATATTTTATGTTGTTCCTGCATAATTCTGAATCATGACCACACAAGATATTACCACAAGTTCATTTGAAACTATTCCTCGATCATTGCACCACTGGAGAAGCTATTGAAGAAATCTAAAAGGTTTGCATGGTCTAGTGAATGTGAAGTTTCTTTTAATGTGTTGAAGGAAAATTTGGCAAGTGCAGAAATCCTAGTTTACCCAAATTGGAACAAGTAATTTCATTTCCATATCGACACATCACAAATTGGCTTGGGATTTGTTTTGGCTTAGCCCGAAGATGGAAACCTTGATCACCCATTATAATTTGCTAGCAAAACATTTTCCACTGTGGAAAGTAACTACACCACAACTGAGCATGAAGCACTTCCAATGGTGTAATCACTACAAAAATTATGGCGCTATCTTCTAGGAGGTCATTCAAGTTCTTCACTGATCATTCTGCCTTGAAGTACTTAGTGTACAAGAATGTACTTTAAAGAAGGATTTGTAAATGGATTTTGTTATTCTAGGAGTTCACATTCAAAGTAATTTTCAAGCCAGGAAGGTTGAACGTGGGTCCTGATCATATTTCTCGGTTAGAATCGGGTGAAGTTGGAGGATCAGCAGATGGTCAATTTCCATATGTCGACCTATTTTGAGTTGAGGCCATACCAAACTACTTAGAGGGGATTGCATTATTCGTAGCCATAGGAAAATTCCTGGAGTAATACATGGTGACACAGTGGAGGCATATGGTAATTCAAATTGTAGATTAATAGTTGGTTGCAGGTCATTTATACAAAATGGTCCTTGATCAGATATTGCGAAGGTGTGTTCTTGATCATGAGAAACAGGATGTATGTAATGTTCCAAGATTTTAGCCTCAAAGCTAAATGGAACATTAGAGTTAGCAGCAGCTCTAGCTGGTGAATAAATGGGTAGAAAAGCCCATAAGTCTCCTAAGGAGGGATAAAAACACTCCAAGTATGAAAGGGGACACTATTTCTAGCTTAATAAAACACCTCCATGTGTGAACAGGGATAAAATCAAGTTGATTCAGTCCACTTTGACTAAGTGAACAGCGCAGTTGTGGAGAAGGAGGAATCCAAGAAGGAATAACGCAGTTTTGGAGGGTGATGAATATTTGGATAGAGATGACCTAATTGAGTGGGGCCAAGGGCAAGAAAACTCATTTTTTATTTAAGGAAGAGGATGGCAACATTATTCTTCATGTATTAGATTATTATTCTTTTCTGCTCAGACTTTTTCTTCCTCTTGTTGTTTAGCAGGGTAGCAGTGTTGTTTAGCACCGGGTGTTCCCAAGTAGGAATCCCACCTCTTTCCTTGAGGAGCCTCTTGGGAGAGTTTGTATTCATCATTCCACATCAGGTTTTCAAGCCAAGATTCAGCCTACTTCAACAGTGCAGTTTTTCCGGAGATTGTGCAATGTTGTAGGGTGCAGCAGTGGAAGGGATTGGAATCCCACTTTCTAAGCTAGTTTCTCCTTGGTGGAAGATTTACTTCACTTGAGAGACCTGTTTGGAGAGGTCTAGAGCTGATTTCAGATCTATGGTATCAGACAACACATTTCCCATACATTCCCAGTGCTGTTCTACATCGGATCAGACATCGTTCCAACCTTGTACACTCTTATGCTTTAGTGTTGCAGTGATGATTCAGTAAATTTCTGAATATCACATTTTGTATGCAGGGTGTTTGACAAGAAACCCTTGTCGGGTTCTCTTGTATTTTGTATAAGGAGACTAGATCTCATTTATTAAAGAATTATTGTCTAATATATGAGTAGATCTATTGTTCTCCTATTTTCTGAGTTAAAACCCTCAAAAGACAGTGCAGTCCCTTTTGTGCATTATTTCTGAGTAGCAGTGTTTAGGGCTTTTAGTCATTTTCAGCTACACTAGTGTGGGAGGTCTGTTTACCTTACCTAGTTTCATTTCTTTCTGGTATCCTCTAGTAATTAGATGCTAGATGGATGTATCTATGGGATCCAAGTGGTTATTTTCATTTTCTATGGCTTATGTTACTGAAAATTCGTTTTTAGTGCATGTCTGCTAAGCTGTTCCAGATTTGGAATATTACAGTGGTATCAGAGCATAGTCTTGGCTCAGCCTGTGGATCTTAGGCAATTACATTTCAGAGGAAGGAGAGATGAATAGAATTCAGAAAGCTTCAGTATGTGAAGGAATAAAGGAATACAAGCTTACAAAGCTTCTTCCAAAATCTATGCAGAGCTTTCAAGGAGAGCTGAAGAAAATGACATTGGAGATGGGATCTCCAAAGGAGTTTGGATCTAGAGCTGAATATAGATTTTCACATGGTGAGTGTGAGCATGCAGCTACACACCATGATGCACAGCGTATTCAAGTGCCCAGGTCTATCTTAAGATGGATGAGAGGAGGAATAATGCCTAAGAGGATGACTCTTAGTGATTTGTTGAGGGAGTATGAATCTCAAACTAAGAGGTTTAGAGATCATATTGATTTCCAAGAGTTTTGCAAGATCCAGGTGGAGAAGAGCAAGCAGCAGGATGCAGGTATATTTCTTCTATCTATTTTTTTCGGATCACCTACATTTTCAGCTGGAGCTTGGGTGAAGGAGCTAGACTCCTATTTGCAGCTGCACCATATTTCTGAAGATGAAGCCATCTGAGTTGCAGCACTTCATTTCAGAGGTAAGGCTCATGCATGGTGGATTTTTGAATCTTGTTCTTTAAAGAATGCAAACACTTCCTCTTATGCAATATTCATAGAAACTTTCATGAGAAGGTTTGGTGAAAAGCTTCCTAAGGCACATGAGCGAGGAAAACTTGAGAACAAAAAACCCTTGCATGTGATAGAGGAAACTCCACTTCAGGAAACCATGGGAGGAGCTGACATCTTGAATTACACATTGTCGGAAGCAAGACCTCCAGTTCATATTCTTGAACAAGAGGGCATGAGGATCTCTTTTTCACAGGAGGATCAAACTATTGAGGTGTTTCCCATACACATTGATGGAGATGATGGCAACAACGCTATCACATCTAGAGCACACCCAGTGCCTCATGCAGAGGGAGGAGGATCACATGCTCCAACAAGAGGGATTCTTGTATTCTTACAATAAGTTCCCCAAGATCTCATACATGGAGTTCCAAGCACAATCAGTGAGCAGCATGATTGTGCAGCATTGCAGCTGGAAGGAGGAGGTAGGGAGGAAGAGCACCAGCACTTGGTGAGAGGCACACACGCTTCTCTATTTCAGAAAGCTAATGCAAGGAAGAGGCAGATTGATTTGCGTTGTAAGAGTAGGGGCAAGGTTGCCCAACCACATGATCAGTCTACTCTTGACATTGATGTCTCACTACATGGAGCCATTCCACCTGGGAGGCCATCTGATCTAGAGTTGATGGAAGACATCTTGTCTTTGGATTCACCACTCTTGGATTTTGGAGAGGTGAAGAGTTTTGAGGGAGACTTTGGCATGGGGGATGTCAAAGTACTAGGCAGCAACATGAGGAGAGCTTCACTAGCCAGATCACCAGCGTTATCTCTTAGGAGGATTGATCCTTATTGGAGATCTCAGCTCTTGGTAGAGTACACCAAGGATCTTGGTGCATGCATGATTCTTGATGACCCAGATGGAGATGATAGATACATGGTGGATGATGTGGTCATCTATTCCTATGGCAGGATCTTCTTGACTAGATCTTCTAGTCTCAAGGAGAAGTTGCTACATGTAGCACATGAGGACTTCTCTTCTATGCTCTTTGAGGCATATTTCCATTTGATGGAGGATTTCACTTTGGAGGGCATCCAGCATGAAATATATCAGCATATGGAGAGATGCATAGCCCGGATTGTAATGAAGAGGAGGTCACAGCCACTTCCCTACTCTTTGGAGGTGAGGGAGAATTTCCAGTTGAGCCATTTCAGCTCAAGATCTCAAGTGCATGATGGAGGAGGTATCATTTCATATTTTGTATTGTACTTCTTTCCCTTATTTGAGCAGCATGATGTAACAAGAAGAATTATCTCTTCTTGCATATTGTTTGATGATGTACTTGCAGCTGCTTGTAGCATTGATTTTGGCTATCCTTTTGAAGGTTTGTGGGGGAAGCCACATGATTCTTGGTGTGCATCATTGACACCATATTGTAACTTCATGTTTCCATCTTATGATATGACTGTGGAAGCAAACAAGTGGCTAGTAAAGCACTTTTTATTTCTTATTTTGATGTAGGAAAAGGATGCACTACGCTGGTTCCCTAGGTGGAACTACGATTCACTCTCCGGTTTTCACTTGGCAACTTGTTCTCATTGTACTTTGCTTCCATATATTGTTGATATTTTGATGTTCATGGGGAGCTTTTTTTGGAGAGTGGGATTAAGATGGGAGATGCCCATTGGGAGCATGATTCTCCCCACTTTATATGTTGTACATTTCAGGAGGAACCATGGGAAAACCATGATTGCCACATCACACTTTTTCTCTTCTTGTGGGAGGAACCACTTGGAGAGCTTGAGGAGGTACTTCATGGCTGAATTGTTTGTTGGGGCATCATACAAGTTGACCATCATGAACTTACTCCATGGCTTGTATGAGAAAGAGATGAGGAAGCAGCAAGAGTTTTTGTTGTTGTGGTTGCACTTGGGAGCGTATGGGCAGAATTCTCCCCATACTTTTCATGAAATTTCTAGAGGGAAGGAAGGCACATTCATGGTGCAAGGAGGCTACCCTTCAGCATTGAAGGATAATGAGAGACTTCCATGTGGGAAGAAGATCTTCTCACACAGTAGCATGATAGTGGATGGCTTTGGCATATGGAATGTCAAAGGGAGGAGTCATGGAGCCTTATTTCTAAGGCCTACAGCGCTGTCACATGGGAGTGTGTTCTTATTGATGGAGTGTTCCAAGGAGTATATGTATCCCTTCTTCTTGCATATTTTTATGAGGGGATCCTCATGGGGCAACTTATACATGGACCTCACTTTCAGCCTACTCACAATGCATGGTATGAAATACAATTCTGTACTTGTTGATTACTCCATTGAGTATTTGTATCTTCTCACCATATATGAGCAGTGCATTTCTCCACAAGAGAGCAAGAGTATTTATGGGTTTCATGGTCACTTTAGGGCCAATGTTTGTAATAATAGTAGCCCATCTATACATGAATTTGGGCAAGTGTATTGTTATTTTACCTATGTACAGCTGATAGACATTGATGCTTACTTCCCCGTGTTGGAAGATCAAACATACACATCTTATAACTTGTTGCAGAACCACTTGCCACATGACATTCTCAAACAGAAGTTGGGAAGACTGTGTAATATCCATTTGGAGAACCTTTGGTACCATCGAAAATTGTATATAACTTTCAGCACTTTTCTGATTTGGATGCCAAATGGTGATGATGTGCCATTCATATTGAATGGAATGGTTTGGGTTGGCATGTCTCATGATTTTGGAGGAAGAGTCCTTGGAGACTCAATCTGCTTCTTGCCATTGGAGGGCAATCATGTTGCAACCCAAGATCAGCATGCCCTCTACACTTATCATTAGTGGAGAGGAGGACAGTGGGGAATAGGCCCTCTTTCCTATCATGTTCATTTATTCATCCCACCTACATTTTAGGAGCCAATGGTGGAGGAAATTCTTCATGAGTTGCCATGTTGGAGGGTGACTCACTTCATTTGGATGATAGCATGGGTGAGGGAGACGCTCATTCACCATGTTGGTCATCACTCCTACTTTGTGGAGGCCATGAGACAACAAGCAGGTTTACATTCACACTTTCCACCTTTGATTGATGTAGACCATTTGGTTTTGCACACTTGGGAGGAAATGTAGAAATTAGCTGAATAAATCACTTATTCAATGGAGATTAACCCGATTACACATCAATTTCGAATTGCATGCATAACACATAATCTCTTCTACGATTAATTGTCATATGCGGAAATAACAGAAGCGATCATACATCAAATCAATCACACATTAACTCAGTATGTATGGGGAAAGCCTATAGCTGAAAACCCCGCAGCTATTGTGTATATTATAATGGAGAAATCAAGTAACCAAACAAGTACAATACTCCTCACAAGTACTCAGTACTTTCTCATAAAGTCACACACAATCTAGCTTAGTTTTGAACAAGTCACAGGTTCAAAACTCCCCGCCAATTGCCTTGCCTCTATTGCGCAATCATGGCCTGTATATGAAGAGATCCAAGGTTCGAATCCCCTTGGCTTGACTGCGCAATTGTCATGGACAATTCCTCCAAGTGTAATGCAAATCCCATGCAAAGCTGATCCTCCAACTGATAGCTTTACTCACCCTTTCATCTACCTCTTCCACTGGTCTCCACTGAACTGATCATGCACTGTAGTGAACTGAAGTGTTCTTGGGTTGACTAATGAGTTAATATTTAGTAAATTAAATATTATTTAATTTACTCCACTCATATCTAGTTGATTAGTTAGTTAACTAATCCCAACTAGTTCAACTAAAACAAACATAACACAACTCCACTATCTGTCCCGTTAACTCCTCCAAAACTCCTGCCACTGAAGTCTAACTGAAGCCAACCATGCAAGATGCCATCAAACCCTAGGAACCACGTGATTCCTTGTGTCAGTTACATGAGCCACCTCCATGACTCAAACTGAAGTGCGCCAAGAGAGTAAACTGCTGTTTATAGTCAAAATATTATTAAGGGTAAATAATATTTGACTTCCATATTTTTAGGAGATCAGTCTAAAAATAGCCTGGGTCCTAAAAATAAGGGTCTCATCTATTTTTACCGACATGTCGCATCCATCAAGAATCTCCAAGTAGAATTCCCAAATTATGCTCCGTATGTCTAAAAATAGACATAGTCTAAAAATAGACTTTGCGCCAGAATTTGCCTGCGGGCCCACTTAGTGAGGGCGACTTCATTTCACTAAGCTCCATCATCTTGCTGCATTCTCAACACTCCCTCTCAGCAAGATATGGATTATCTGCAATCCCTATCCTGCCTCTGTGGAATTCGAACTTGCTCCTGGTGAGCGCCTTCGTCAGGATGTCGGCATCCTGATCCTCCGTCGGAACATATGAAAGCATCATGATTCTCCGCTGAACACAATCTCTGATATGATGGTACCTGATGTCGATGTGTTTGGACCTATCATGAAATACTGGATTAGCCAAGAGCTTGATGCAGCTCTGGTTATCACAGTAGATCACTGTAGGCTCCAAATGCAACCTGAACAAACCTGTGAGGATCTTCCTCATCCAAATAGCCTCGCATGCAGCCAAACTTGCTGCCATGTACTCGGCCTCTGCTGAACTGAGTGCCACGGATCTCTGCTTCCTGCTGTACCAGGAAACTGCTGTCGACCCAATGCTGAAAACTCCTCCCGAAGTGCTCTTCCGGTCCGTTGGACTCCCTGCCCAATCTGCATCAGTGAAGCCAGAAAGCTTCACTCCATCCTCCTGTCTGTACCATAGACCATATCCCGATGTGCCTCTGATATAGCGCAATACATGCTTGCCCGCCTTCCAAAAGAGCTTGGTAGACTTAACCATAGCTTGCGAAAGCTGGTTAACTGCATAGCATATATCGGGTCGAGTATTGACCAGATACATCAACGACCCCACCAACTGTCGATAGACAGTGGCATCCACTACCTCCTCCGTAGTAGCATCTCCCTTCCTCCAACCTCCAGGAAGAGGGGTATCAACAGGCTTGCAGCCTTGCATGTTGAACCTCTCCAGAATCTCCCGGGCATACTTGCCCTGAGAAACAAACAGTCCTCCACTGCGCTGCCAAATCTCCAATCCCCGGAAATAATGAAGGATGCCCAGGTCCTTCATCTCAAACTCTCGTGCAAGATCCTCCTTGCATGAAAGTATCAACTGCTCGTCGCCAGTCAAAATCAGATCATCTACATACAGTACGATGATCAACAGCTTCCCCTCCACCACAATCTGGTAGAGGTTTGGATCCGCCTCACTCTTGGAGAATCCAAGCCCGGTGAAGTAGCTGTCTATCCGAGTGTACCAAGCACGAGGTGCTTGCTTCAGCCCGTACAGTGCTCTTTTGAGTCGGCACACATGCGACTCACTGCTGAAGATCTCAAAACCTTCAGGCTGCTCTATGTACACCTCTTCCTCAATAACTCCATTGAGGAACGCAGTCTTCACATCCATCTGATGAATGTGCCACCCCATCTGCGCTGAGAGAGCAAGGATCGTCCGTATGGAAGAGTACCTTGCGACGGGTGCAAAAGTCTCCTCATAGTCAATCCCCTCGATCTGTGAGAAGCCACGGGCGACAAATCTCGCCTTGTACTTCTCCACACTCCCGTCAGCCGCCAGCTTCACCTTGTAGATCCATCGCGAACCTACAACTGATTTCCCAACCGGTCTTGGGACAATCTCCCATGCACTGTTCCTGATGATCGAATCATATTCTTCGATCATGGCATCGACCCATGCGGGTTCCTCCACAGCTTCCTCAAAAGAGGATGGCTCTGTCACAACACATTGACTCATAAGAGCCATGTATCCAGTGTACCGATCCGGTGACTGTCTCTGTCTGCGCTGTGCTGTAGGTGGTCCTACAACCTTCTGTGCATCCCGAGCCAGTCGCTCAGCTTCTGTAGTGCGCATGCGCCCTCTGATGGTTGGCGCTGCCTGGGTGGTTTCTTCCACCTCCTGAACCTCCTCTTGTGGCTGATCCACATCAGGAAGCTCCTCCTTAGGAACTAACAGCTCCTCATCTGCATGCAAGTGTAGCTCCCTCTCAAGTGAACACTGCATGGCTTTCTCCTCCTGAAATTTTATATCCCGTCGCACAACAGTCTTGCGACTGTCTGAAAAATACACCCGATAGTTGTGAGGTGTATCAGTGTACCCCACAAATATTCCAACCTCGGCAGTTGGATCCAGCTTCCTTCTCGCATCCTTCGTCACATGCATGTAGACAGGAGAACCAAAAATCCGCAAATGGGAAATATCAGGCCTCTTGCGAGAATAAGCCTCCTCTGGTGTACTCATGCCAAGAACCTTGTGAGGACAACGGTTCTGCACATACACTGCTGTATTGCATGCCTCAGCCCACAAGTGAAGGGGTAGGCCCCGATCATGCAACATCGCCCGTGCAGCACCCACGATCGTTCTGTTCTTCCGCTCAGCCACCCCGTTCTGCTGTGGGTTATGGGGTGCGATGAGCTCTCTCCCAATCCCTTCTGCGCTGCAGAACTCCTTGAATTCAGCCGAGATGAATTCACCACCGTTATCACTCCTTAGAGCAATCACCTTCTTCCCCGACTCCTTCTCGACCGGTGCTTTAAACTCACAGAACTTCGCGAATGTATGGTCAGCTGTTGTTCTGTGTGATGGCCCAATCTCCAGTGCCACAGTTCGCCCTCATCATCCTGGCTCACCACTTCTCCCGCCTTGCATGCCATAGCTGTGTAGCCATCTACCTGCAACTGATAAAGGTTCTTGGTTCGAACCCCTATCTTCTGGGTCTCTCCAGTAGTCTTACTGCGCGGGAAGGCTTTTCCTTCGCTGAAGACCACATCATACCCCTTATCCTCCAACATCGCTACTGAAATCAGGTTCTTCTTCAATCCAGGTACATGCATGACATCCTTTAGTACAAAGGGTTTACCAGACTCCCTCTGAAAGGATACGGTACCGATACCAGTCGCACTGTATCTACCGTCATCGCCCATCTCGATGTGCACACCCAAATCTTTGTTCTCCAGATCTGAGAACAACTCCCGATCTCCCGTCATATGAAATGACGCACCGCTGTCCAAGAACCACACCAATCCCATCACACTTGAAACCAAGCATGCAATGAGTGAAAAGTCAAGCTCGAACTGTGAAGCCAAAGCTTCTCCATCTACAGATCTTCCGCTTGCTTGTTCTTCTTCTTCTTCCCGGCTCGACGCAACGCGAGTGAACCGTGGTATTTGGCCCGATCTTGCCTTAGCCCTTCTCCATCTTGATGTTCCTGAGCTTGTCTTTGAGCGCCAGCTTCCTTTGGTCACTCTTACTCTGGAATAGATCCGTCAAAGCTTTCCACATTAAATATGGAGTAGCCTTTCCATGCAGGCTGGATACAATATGATCCTTGACGCCCTCCAACAGGATCCTTCGACATTTCGCTATCTTCTTTTGCCATGCATCGACTAAAGCTGCATCGGTGGGCTTTGGGACATCCGTATCTACGAATTCCTTCAGACCATTATCTTCTAACACTGCTTCCATGCGATCCTTCCATGCAACATAATTCGAAC